>OVBI01000878.1:0-49447 GCA_900406495.1 Sisymbrium altissimum
AAATGACCATCCAAAAAATCTCATTCACAAAAACTTATTATTTATAAATTAATAAAATATCAAAAAATATATATATATACATAGATATCTTGTCTACAAAATGACATCCACAACTGGTATGACTTTCAGTAACAAATGAGGTATTTTTGGTTTATGTCATAATTAACTCATCCTGTAAAATCTAGAAGAGTCTGTCCACAAGTGACCGTCCATAAGAACTCATCCACAATAACCTACTATTTATAAATTATCAAAATATCAAAAAATACATATATACATATGGGTATCATTTTATAGAGAAAATTTTTTTAATCCATTTTATAAACAAATAAATGTACATATATATATATTCAGAATATAAATGTAATAAATAAAATATGTATGTAAAGTGGAAAAGTTGGAGAGAGAAATAAGTAAAAAAATAAAATAAAAATTAAAAACCACACGATGAGATTCAAATTGATGGTTGGGATGCGTAACTGAATAACTAAATTGTCTTTTTTGTCTTTGTCATTCTATAACGAAAGAAACCAGCCCAACATCGTTAGAAGGACAAAATGGTCTAGAAAATGGATAAAAAATAAGCCGAAATGCTCTTAAAACCAAAAGTGTCCCCTCATGATATTATTTACCCAAAAAATATCCTTACATGTAATTATCTCGACTTTTATTCATAGTTGAACTTGAATACTTGAATCTACCACAAAAGAATAAAATAATAGTTTGCGTCTAAGCAAAAGCTGTGGATATAGTTTTTCAATTTATCTTTAATATAAATACGAACAAATCGGGTTTATACTTTCACAATAAGAACAATTTCATTTTGCGTTGCATGTTTTATACATCCGCAAACAATTTATACGTATTGGCATCGATCATAATCTGCCTAACCGCCGCGACCATAGCAATCACCCCTAAACAAGAAAAAGTCACGGCGATTACAGTGTTGATCCAAAAGATAAAACTTTTTTTGGATGGCTTGAACGTGAAGTTGAAAAACACTACGGGTAGAACAAAGTCTAGAGGCATGAAACCGAATGCGCCTAACAAAGCGTTTATGTCTCCAAAAAACGGAAGCATCGCCGCGACGATTGTAGCCACCACGACGAAGAGTGAACGGGCGGCTAGTCGAGGGATGACATTGCGGATAGAGAATTCTTTCTTCGTTGGATCGCTGAGTACACTTTCCAAAATATCGTTTATAGGTTGTAAGTACACCTGCATGACTCAAAATTAGTAACGGTACATGTGAAAACAAATGTAGGATATATGTTTTACACTTAAAAATGTGTTGTTTAATATATGTATATCAGTATATATACTTACCACCGCAACGGCCGAGAGTTGAAGGACGGTGAAGAGATTGATGAGAAAAATAAACCAAGAAGGAACTAAGTAATGGTTTGTCTCAGGATTGGAAAAATTGGTGAAGATAAGTCCATTGGCTTTATTACCAAATGCCCAATATCCTGAGATGGCTACACTGAAGAATGTTACTATCACTACAGTGTAACACATACATAATCCTTTCAACATTTTTCCTTTTACTGGTGCCGCCAATGTTGCCTGCATTGCAAAAAGATCATATTATATATCAAATCATAATATGTTCAAAGAAGATCATATACTTAGCATTTATTTTATTTTTTTGGTACGATTAATTAATTATTATTTTCTGCTAAACTGTAACATATTAGTTAGTTTGATCTTAACTGTTTATATCACTTGATGACTGGCACACTAATCTAAATTCTCGAGTCCAACTCATCAAAAAGATACTCGTCGATAGAAATTATATATTCCAGCCTCGCTACATTTTTCTTAAAAAATTATTGATTTACTATACGTGATATATATAGACTATATATATATATACACACATATTTTTTTACGGGTCGCATGTCCACGTTGTTTATCCACTGATTCAGTATAGTGGGATTGGCCATTTGCGTGTATTTTTAGTCGTGTGATTGTTTCCGCCTACGGGACTAAGCCATTTTTTTCTAATAGGATGGTGTTTTTGTGGTACAGAATTAAAGAGAGAGAAAAATGCAACCTGAATTTCGGGTATGATGCCGTTTCCGTATGTAGTGGCAATGATAGCCATAGCATTAAAGATCCCAAACACTTTAGTTTCCTTGTCACCAACTATTGCATAATCCTTCTCCGGTCCATTTGATGTATTTCCTGATATTTTAAAAGAAAACTTTTTGATTTAAACCACGTTTTTATCTGGTTAAGACAATCTATATATATTTGCTTTTTCACAAGCCAGGGATCTCATCAAAAGCTCATACTAATCATTAGAGCCTGTAAAAATGTATTGTAATTAGTTCAAGGTTAAAGAGTAAGAGGTGTGGTATACCAATGATGATGGAGGCAGCAACGGACGAAGCGCTGTAGAGGAGGCAGAGGAGGAGAGAGAAGAAGTTGATGTGTCTTAGAGAGTGAAAAGATGGGATTTGTGCCAAAACCAAGAGCAAGCCCCCAAAAAGCACCACAAACTCGAAGAGTTTCATTTCACCATCTGGCCTTATTACCAAATACATTGCCTTAAGGCATTGGCCTCCCAAGAGGGCATTGGCGATTACGACACCGTAGCACACCGTCATTTGTATTGGTCCCACGTAGTACCTCCCCCATTTCGGCCCTTAACGTTTTATATCATTAAAGTGGTTAAGAGGAAACCAAACTTATTCTAAAAACAAATCAAAACTTTAATACAGAATTAAGCTGGGTCGACAAACATTAGTTTGATCAGATTAATTTTCAATTGACGAAATAAAGTCACGAAATAAAGTCGCTTAGACCATAGATAAATTTTTAAAAGGACCACAGGTTGCCCGTTTGTCTACTTACCAATAAATGGATCAAGTTTACATTCGGATTTTTTCTTTAATCATCTTAGCTTTTTCTTTTTATGATTGAAGGCCCCTTAGTTAGAAACCTCTTGCTACGTTTGAATGTCTAATTTTGAAATGGAAGGTATATGGATCAAACTTCTTATTGACTCTACTAGAATCCAACATTTTAGAAAATCCTACTTTTTAAAGCACATCTGATCTTAGATCCAGATACTTGATCGGTTTATTCACCCTTGCATATAGTATAAGATTATATGTTTTTGGCGCACACAAATATACTTTCAAAACAAACACAGAGATCTTTTTTTAGTTGAAACTGGCCAAATTTTAATATCAGCATTAAAAAGCAAGACAATGCATGAGAGAGACAGATAGCTAACATAAAGTTGGTTTCAAATTGATATGATTGGAGTGGTCGACTCTTCAATCCAGATTCCCGAAAAAAAATCAACCAAATCAGTCCAAGTCATACATAAATACAGTATGAAATTAGTTAATGTTTTTTTTTTTAATCGTATATTGGAAAATTAACACCATCGGTTCTTAACTCAATCAATGTCGGCCGGAAAACATTAACCAAAAACGAGGTTTAAGTATTCCAAGTTGCGTTTCCACCAAAAATTCAAACTTTTATAACCCATATATGTATATTACATTACTTTATTGTGTGGATTAAATAAATATTTTTCTCGTCAAAGATGGCTGAAATCATTTTTGTTTTTTGTGTCAAAGGTGGATGAAATCATTGAAGTGGTGTATCATATAGAAGAACTTCATATAGACACGTATGTCTATCTGGCTGCATATCAATTTCAGATGAAATTCGCAAGGATAAACTCTGTTCAGCTTTTATCGATTTTAGCTAGACTTCTATAGCATACAGAGAGTAATAGGACAGGTAAAAAAAGAATTACCGAGTATGTGGTGGGCCATGTCCCGGAAGCGGAGGTAGCGGTGGCCGAGTGAAGCATGGTGTTGTAGAGTAAGAGAGAGGAGAGTGTATGAGTAAAATGTGACGGCTGCGCCTCCCACCAAACATGATATTCCGGCGGCCCATCCTAAGAACTTGAAAGCATACGGTAGACTCAGTAGCGGAGGCGCCACTATCGACGTCGTCAAGTGGAATCCGCAGTGCCACCATGTGCCTAGTTCCCATCATCATTTTCCTCAATGATTATTTATATATTTATTATCAACAACATGCATTCTATTCAATTAGAATACGTTTGGTAATATAGTGATGACCATTAATTACATGTTTTGACTCTCAATTTGAAAAGATCTTACATAATCGGTGCAGATCTATTGCAAATATGTATAACGCATATTACGCACCTTTAGATTTAAGGACGAAGAGGGCACCAGCATCAGCTTCTTCCCCTCTTTTTCCTCCATCTCCTGAACTCTCTTCTTCGACCATCTTTCTTTCTTGTTCTCTCTTTACTTGATCAAGTGATTAGCTACTGACTTTTATAAGCTCAAAACACCCGTCCCTATCATATCATTTTATACATAAGCTTTGAATGGTGATTAATTAAAGAATAATGAGAAAGAAAAAAAAAAGAACGAAAAGAAATGAATTAAAATGAATAAAATAAATATTTATTACTTATTGTTCCTTCCCAATTTTGATAAATGATATTTTTATTATATAATTCTCTGTAAAAAAAGGATCAAACAGAAATCATATATAACAAATATTAATTATGAATGATAAATATTTTAAGGAATGAAAAAAAATTTATTATTTCTTATCATTCCATAGTCACCAGTCAGACCCATAAAGTTGGGTGTATTTTATTATATAAAGTTTAATATTTAAAGTAAGTAATTAATAGGATTGTGACAAGTGACGATTTGGTCATTTAAGATTTTGAATGTGTCAAAATATAAAATTACAAAAAAAAACTTATAAAAAGGAAGTAATTTAAAAAGTAAATTATTATTATTTAAAAATTCATAAAATTATAAAATGACTAATTACAGAAAAAGAAAAATTGTAAAAGAAAGTAATGGAAAAAGTAAATTATCATTATTAAAAAAATCAATTATAAAAAGGATTAAAATAAGAAAAATTATAAACGGAAGTAATCGAAAAATTAAATTACCATTTTAAAAAAAATCAATTATAAAAAAGGATTAAAATAAACAAACAATAAATTACATTTTTAAAGAAGTAAATTATAAAATAAAAATGATTAAAGTAATAAAAATGTAATTTACCTTTTTAAAAATGAAAATTATAAAAAAAAAAGGATTAAAGTTTTTTACATAGATTTTACATAGTTTTTTATTCAAATATCACACAAATCTTTATTCTAAATTGTAAATTAAAAAAAAATTATTTAAGTTTTGATCAGTAATTTTGTAGATTTGTTAATTAAGGGTTATATAAAATATTTTTTTGAATAATTTAACAAGATTTTTAATATAATTTTTACCCGCCTAATATACTGGTCCTTATCTAGGTTCACAATAAATTGGAATATTTCGCTGTTTCCGTATATAGAGTTAAGTAGACATCTTTAAAATATCATCAAAAGCGTCTGTAGTCCAACGGTTAGGATAATTGCCTTCCAAGCAATAGACCCGGGTTCGACTCCCGGCAGACGCATCTCATTTTGTTTTTGAAAAGACTTAAGAAAGTTGATACGTAGTGCTGGCTTTGCGTTCGAGCTGACGCAAGTATTTAAACCTTCCGCCTTTGAGCTCCCGCCCCTCTCGGGTAAATCAGTTTTAACGTAGTGTATTAGTGTATATTTTCTAGATAAACATCTATTTTTTCGTCCAAATTTCATAGTTACAGACCTTAATATTATTTTGTTGCCAAAAAAAAAAAAACTTCTGATGGTCAGTAGTCGCGCTGGTGCTAAAATCTTAAAATTGGGGGGACCTACTTTGGTGAAATTCTATCCAAAACTGGTTTAGACGGGTCACGGAAGTCTTTTCAAGACTTGTAATTTACAGAGATAACATGAAACGAAAAGAAAAAACATCTTGCAAACCTATATAAAACGAAGAGAAAGTGGAAAATTGGAGGTTTGATTTATAGTTTACGATGATATTTTGGGCAGCATCTTTTGTTTGGAAATGTAATATATACTTCATATACGTGTCAAAGCTTTTCCTCTGTTATCGACAGCTTTCAGATGAATGTTCTATCAGGAATTATCAACTCAAGCTTATCCTATGGTTTCTCCATATTTACATTTCCATTTCTATTGTTCCTTTACGATGAAGAAGTGTGTGATGTTGAGGATGATGGCGACCAAGGAGTCATATCCATGGGATAACTCCCCAGCACCCGCAAGAACGATGTGAACTCCTGAACCTCCGAGAGCGCGTTCTGAGCGCGCGGCTCCGCCATTGAGGCCTCGAAGTCTACGTAGAACATGTACTCGAAATGCTTCGCCGTCCCGACGTTGGCATCATCGACGAGCCTGATCGGACGGTTGTGATTCGGCCTGGATTCGATCTTCGTCAAGCTGATGTCCCTGAATGCGAAAGCGGAAAGCACCTTGAAAAGCACGCTGGTGCCTTTCTCATGCGCGAAGACGATGCTCGTTTTGAAGGGCCGATCCGTTCTCGGTATGATTGGCTCACGAGCCAGCATCACGAAGCGCGTCACGTTACTCACGTCGTCCTGTATCCCGTCTTCCAAAACCTCCAGCCCGTAGATTTCTGCGGCGCGCGCACTCGCGATCGCAGCCGTGTCGCGTAGATTGTTGGCGGCGATGAACTCAGCGGCCCCTGCGGTGTCGTCGACGGCCTCACGAGCGACACGGAGTCCGAGCTTTGTAAGCGTGCGCTCGCACTGAGCGAGACCTTGAGGGTGTGAGATAACGCGCGTGAGGAACTCCTTGCGTACGCCGGGAAGAGCTAAAAGACAGTGGTGAACAGGGAGCTGGACTTCGCCGACGATGTGAAGACGATGACGGAGGAGGAGATCATAATTCCGGTGGATGGAACCGCCGAGAGAGTTCTCAACCGGTAAAACAGCGCGATCAGCGATCCAGAGCTCCACCGCTTGAAACGCAACCTCGAACTGATCGCAAGGTACAGCTTGGCAGTTAGGGTAAGCCTTGCCGGCGGCTGCCTCCGAGTAAGCACCGGGAACGCCTTGATACGCGACGCGTAGACTAGATCCGTGCATCGGAGCCGGGGAGAGATCCGTAACGCTGAGAGGCTTTTGCAGGTGACGATGATGCTGCGGGACCAAAAGATCGCTCTCAGATTTCTCGATTGGAACTAGATTCGTTCCCAGGACTTGTGAGGCGCTGTTATGGCCGTTTACATGATCAACTCCGCCGGAAATTGGAGGAACCGGAAAAGATTCGGATTGCTCTTGAGAAACAACCTTGCTTGTTAGAATAGCGCAGGAGCTCTGCCATTCAGAACGACACGAGTCAGAACCCTGCACAGAGTGTACCAATGGATTGGATCGCGCCATCCTTGCAGTTGCTGTTACAGTCGCCGGTTGGCTAGAGCCTAAAATCGGCTTCAGATTGTGGGGAGTAGAAGGTGCTACAGCTTTCATGTTCCAGGAGTGGCTTCTAAAAACTTGGGACCTCAAGCTTAAGGTAAAAGGCAAAGAGGAAAATGGCAAAAAAACAATGTCGCCTTGGTAGTTGGCTTGTATGGTCGATTGTCTACCTACCACTAGTTCCACCACCACCTACTCCCCTCAGTCCCTCGTCGTTGACTTGTGGCCCTGGATTTCGATATTTCATGACGCAGTTAATTTGAGTTTAGGCCGTGTGGTTTCTTTCATCGAGTAATTTCTTCTCGGTTAAGTTTTACAGTCACAAGTCTAATAGACCATACCGGCAGTTGACCGAAGATGAAACCGTCCGAACCAGTTTGGTTTAATTTATATGGTTTCCTCCTTTTTTTCGATGGTCATTTTAGTAATTGCTTAATGGGTTAGTGGACCAGATCTAAATTTGCGTAGATGGGCTTCTACATTGACCCAATTAGACTCCAAAACTAAAGGGCTTATTAAGTCATTCAAGGTAAAATTGAAAGCGCGGGAAAATGATTAAAGCATTTCTCTCTCTACAGTCCCCAATCTCATTTCCTGCTTCCACGAAGCCCTACCGGCGAAACCCTTTCTGACCATAATTTTTTTTTTTCAGAAGCCTTCGAAGCTTCTCCAGTGGGAAAAAAGCTCCAATACAGGGGTCTTTGTGTCTCGTAATTTATTAATCGCCGCTCCTTAAGCGAAAAATGAGCGGAGATAATCGACGATGGGATCGAAAGGACTCGCGGAGGTTGAATATGCAGAAAGTAGTGAACACGGCGGAAGATGAGCTTGAATCTAAACTCGGATTTGGGCTTTTCTCCGAAGGGGAAACGCGCCTCGGATGGCTACTCACATTCGCATCAGTAAGTCTACTTTATTCTGAGCTCAATTCTGTTACTGAGCGTAGTTTTCGGACTCGATTCGTAAAATCTCTCGGGGCTTTACCTCTTTGTGTCTATGTAAATTTCTAGAAAAAAGAAAAAAGAGATCATTGGCTATTTAGCAATATAGTGAATTCTATTAGTGTGAGAATTTGCCAAAGTGCGAGAATCCTACTAAAAGGAAAATGGGTTCTCAGTATGACCTTCGATTTTGTTAGTACTAGTAGTCACTGATTGGTTATTCTACTACGTTTTGCAGTCATCTTGGGAAGATCCCGATACTGGCAAAACCTATAGCTGTGTGGACCTTTACTTTGTTACTCAGGTGAGAGCTGTTATATATATATATATATTCATTACTCTGTCAGCTTCGTATAAGCTGATGAATCTTCTTCTGTCGCATTTTTTTTCCTCAATTTTGACTGAGTTGTGACAATTTTTTTCCAGGACGGGTTTTATTTCAAGACAAAGTACAAGTTCCGCCCTTACTTCTATGCAGCTACGAAAGTACGACGCTTTCTCTCTGTACATCATCCGAATGCTCATTGAATCATTCACGTAGTTTTGTTCTGGATGTTAATAAAACTTCAATGCCAAATTACAGGACAAAATGGAATTGGAAGTTGAGGCCTACTTGAGACGCCGATATGAAAGACAAGTTGCTGATATTGAGATTGTTGAAAAAGAGGATCTTGATCTTGTAAGTCAGTTAAGCATAACTAGTTTTACTTGAAGTTTGACCTCCTGATTATGTGATTTAGTTAATCTACCAAATGATTCGTATCATTGTTTCCTCTATAAAGACGCATATTAAAACAAAAATTGCTGCAACCTTTAGTCTTTATCCTCTTCTTGCAACTTGAAAACTGAGTATGTGCCGTAATAAAATTATATGTGATCGTGCATTCAGCTTCTGAAATCTATAGGCGTTTGCTAGTACGTAACATGGGATGTAACTGTTAAAGTTTGTTTTCTAAAGTGTTTAATGCTCGTTCGTTAGTTGCAATAGCATGCGAGATATGAAGGTTGTGATTACTTTTATAGTCTTCATTCCGCATAGTGTGTCTTTCTAACTTGTCTGTGACCCACCAATTCGAGTTTATTTATTTCTTATGCTCATGAGCAGAAAAATCACCTATCTGGCCTGCGAAAAAAATACCTTAAAGTATCATTTGATACTGTGCAACAATTGATGGAAGTCAAGAGGGATCTGTCGCATATTGTTGAACGAAACCAAGCAAAATTTGATGCACTTGAAGCATACGAATCCATATTGGCTGGAAAACGGTAAGACAATGTATTTTTGCTGTTTAAAGTTACTTAGGTTTCTGTGGTTTCAAATTATTTCCCGTAAACTCTCTTGTTTCTTAGTTATTTTCAAGTTTCAGATACCGGGGTCACTTTTTGTTTGTTTTTGTTTTAATTCCTGGAATGCAGAGAACAACGTCGTCAAGATTGCTTAGACTCTTTGGTGGACCTCCGCGAGTACGATGTTCCTTATCACGTTCGATTTGCAATTGATAATGGTAACCGTAATCTAGTCAAAATTAAGTTTCTATTAGTCCTCAAGATTGTCAAAAACATGATGTTTTCTTGGTGTCTAGATGTCCGGAGTGGGCAATGGTACAATGTCAGTATTTCCAGCACCGATATCATACTAGAGAAAAGAACAGATATTCTCCAGCGCGCAGAAGTCCGTGTTTGTGCATTCGATATAGAGACAACAAAGCTTGAGTTGAAGTTTCCGGATGCTGAATATGATCAAATTATGATGATATCCTATATGGTCGATGGGCAAGGCTTTCTAATTGTTAACAGAGAGGTAACTGCTACGTACATTTGTCTGTATTTAATATGATCTAATAGATGATAATATCTTACATGATGGATATTTCCAAATCATTAACAGAGATAATAGCCCTGCTTTGTCATCTTTTAGATTATGTCGAGCAATCAGTAGAGGAAAAACTCATAAAGACTTAAGTGCATTTTAATCCCAGGGAAATCAGATATGATCCATATAAAATTATCCTGCTTTGCCTGACTGATTTTGTATGATGTGACATTAAGACTCTTTGTGGAATACTCTAGCCTTTTTCTTTAATTGCAAAACATGATATCTGATTTGTTAAATAAAATTCATTGCATGTCAACTGTGGTTGATATCTCAGCTCTATATTTTCTATGGCTACTTCGATCTTGTTTGATTACACACGTAGTATTTTTTTCACTTAAACCAGTGCGTTGGCGAAGACGTAGAAGATCTGGAGTATACACCCAAACCAGAGTTTGAAGGATATTTCAAAGTCACTAACGTTATCAACGAGGTAAATTAGGTCCGGATTTGAGTTTTATATCAGAATCATTGATGTGCATAGAATCAAGCTACTTTCTTGGTTTTGTCTTGTAGGTTGAACTCCTTCGAAAATGGTTTTCCCATATGCAAGAGGTTAAACCCGGTATTTATGTTACATACAATGGTGATTTTTTCGACTGGCCATTTATAGAACGGAGAGCATCCCATCATGAGATCAAAATGAATGAGGTAAGCAGCACGTTTCCTTAATTGTGTTATCGTTAACATTTCATCTGTCTGCCTAACTGAAAGAAATGTATGATATACTTGGAAATTATGTTTGAAAAGTTTGACTATTCGCTGACATTCTATTGTTACCTTGTGAGTGTGCTTCTGCTTGAAGATAGAACAGTATTACTGCTTAAGATTAGATAGAACAGTATTACTGCTTAAGATCTTCCTATATCGTCGCCAGCATGCATTCTTTCTACATGCTGTTTGTCATCTTCCGTGAAATATAAATTTTCCTCTTGAGTGACATGTGTTTTCCGTTTGAACACTGAAGTCTTCTAAGAGTTGGCAGGTGCCACTCATCTCCTGAACCTTGCTTGTATTCTCAGTTCTATTTAAAAAACTTCCATTTCTCCAGTTCTTGCTCTTTTTTTCTCTGTGTTTCTATTGCTCTGCATCTTACTCTTCAATTCCTATCTTATACTTATTTCCAGAGCATAATGTGGTCTCGAGTATAATTCCACAATTGGCTGGTGTGTTTTTTTTCTTCTCATGGTTGCAGGAGTTGGGATTCCGTTGTGATCATAATCAAGGTGAATGTCGAGCTAAATTCGTTTGCCATTTGGATTGTTTTGCTTGGGTGAAAAGGGATAGCTATCTTCCTCAGGGAAGCCACGGTCTGAAGGTTCATTGACCTCTTTCTCTTCGCTATTATTTATCTTTTGCTGTCATATATCCTTTTTAGGGGAATTCATATTATGATTTTGACTTCTGCTCGTCTCTTAATTAAATGCCAGGCCGTTACAAAGGCGAAACTGGGCTATGATCCACTGGAAGTGAACCCAGAGGACATGGTTCAGTTTGCGAAGGAAAAGCCACAGGTATTGCTGAGAAATTAATCATGCTATATCCGTATGACATAAGTTCTTAAGAATTGGAGTAGTAGTTTGATGGCGTTGAAGTAGGATAGAGTAACAGTTGATGATAGTTGATCAAGTAATTCAACTAATTGTCTCTTTAAGGGTTGAGAAAATGTTCTCCTGCTCCTGTTAAACACCATGACTTATCAGTACGCAGAATTTAGGAGGGAACATTGATGCTGTGACTAAGAACTTCAAGCAATTGTGGATTTTCTAGTCTATGCTGTAGTGCTTGCGTGGAATTGGTTGCTTATATCTTATTTCTGTTCCATGTTCCAGATAATGGCCTCCTATTCTGTCTCTGATGCTGTTGCAACGTATTACCTATACATGACATATGTTCATCCGTTCATATTTTCTCTCGCAACTATCATCCCAATGGTCCCTGATGAGGTCTTACGTAAAGGGAGTGGAACCCTTTGTGAAATGCTTCTGATGGTTGAGGTGACTTCCATTTACTACAAGGTCTGAGCAATCTTTGCTGTGTAACACATTCTATTAATTGGAAGTCTTCCATTCTCAGTACAGGCGTACAAGGCAAATGTTGTATGTCCCAACAAAAATCAGGCTGACCCTGAGAAGTTCTACCAAAGCCATCTTCTTGAAAGTGAGACATATATTGGTGGCCATGTAGAGTGCCTCGAAAGTGGTGTTTTCAGATCTGACATTCCAACCAGTTTTAGGCTCGACACATCGGCATACCAGGCTAGTTATCTCCTTTATTTTTATTTAATATAATTTGTTTTGTTGTTTGCTGAACATTACTTTTCTTAATATAGTTATATTCAAATGTCACTTATTTTATGCACCTATCTGATTTTGGATGCTTTAATTGCCAGCAACTGATCGATAACCTTGACCGGGATCTGGAATATGCTATCACTGTGGAAGGGAAAATGAGAATGGATTCAATTTCCAATTATGATGAAGTGAAGGACGGAATCAAGGAAAAGGTATCGGATTTCTCTCCTGAATTATAGAGTGATTTAATGCCTTCTTGTCCGCTTGTGGTTTCTCTTGTACTTTGAATTGCTGACACTGCATACACAATTCATTCTGGGAGAGTTTTCCTATGCACTCTCATACATACTAAAACTCATATCGACGATCCTTGTCTCATGTAGAGTAACCCCAGTAGTTCTTCTGGAAAGAACATAGTTAACCCCAGAAGATAGTCTATCAAGTACTCTCCATTTACAATAGTTGTCACCAACTAGGCATCTGCATGCGTGGGTATTGTAAAGCAGAGCATAAAACCTGATAGTTTTATTAATTATTTTCCTGTGCTACCTGATTCGGGACGTCCTCTTAGTTCTGGTATTGTTTGGCGGTTTTATTGCCCTGCAGCTCGAGAAGTTACGAGATGGCCCTATACGTGAAGAGGGGCCTCTTATTTATCACCTTGATGTCGCAGCGATGTATCCAAATATCATCTTAACAAATAGGCTTCAGGTACATTAAATCTCCGCTTGCATGTTTCTAACTGATTTCGTGATTTTATGTTGTAACATGCAATTGTAATCAATGTCCAAATTGACACAACTGTCACTTCCAATATTATGCTAAGTGGAAATTTCCTCTTAATTGCCAGCCACCATCAATAGTTACAAATGAGGTTTGCACAGCATGTGACTTCAACCGCCCTGGAAAAACGTGCCTTAGAAAACTTGAATGGGTTTGGCGTGGGGTGACATTCATGGCAAAGAAAAGGTTTAACTTATATATCATTCCTGCTTAACACGAATTTATACCATGTAGGTAAGTTCTTAACTTTGGTACAAATGGTTTGGCAGTGATTATTACCATCTGAAGAAGCAGATTGAGTCTGAATTTGTTGATGCTGGTGCAAATATTCAGTCTTCAAAATCTTTCCTTGATCTACCAAAGGTGGAACAACAATCTAAACTAAAAGAAAGACTGAAAAAATATTGTCAAAAGGTATTCTCTCTCTCTCTCTCGGTAATAATATTATTCTCAAAATGTCAATATATAAAGGTAAGGCGTTCTGCTTCTGGCAGGCATATAGACGAGTACTTGACAAGCCAATCACTGAGGTTCGTGAGGCTGGGATATGCATGAGAGAAAACCCGTTTTACGTAGACACCGTTCGGAGGTGCGTGGCTTTTGTTTTCCCAATCCTGTTCTTGATTGAGACTCTGTTTAGACGACTTGTCTTTCGATCGGCAATATTTTTGGTGAAAATACGTCTAATGATGATGTAAAATGTAGCCAAGTCTTAATTACTTTTTGCTTTTTATTTGTGGTGTTTGTATGTAATTTAAGCTTTCGAGATAGGAGG
Organism: Sisymbrium altissimum; assembly: GCA_900406495.1. Classification (NCBI taxonomy): domain Eukaryota; kingdom Viridiplantae; phylum Streptophyta; class Magnoliopsida; order Brassicales; family Brassicaceae; genus Sisymbrium; species Sisymbrium altissimum. The sequence goes on from OVBI01000878.1 coordinate 14,014, forward strand.
TATGAATACAAAACGCTTAACAAGGTCTGGAAGGGAAAGTTGTCAGAGGCCAAGGCAAGTGGCAATTCAATCAAGATCCAGGAAGCACAGGTACATTATCTTACATAGTTGATCATATACATGATCTCCGGAACTTCTATTAGATGGTTATTCACATTAAAATTTTGCAACAGGACATGGTAGTGGTTTACGATTCCTTGCAGCTAGCTCATAAGTGTATACTTAATTCCTTCTATGGATATGTCATGCGAAAGTGAGTCCTTTGATCTCTTGCAAAGAGCCTGGACTTTGGCTAAATTCTCATTGTCTGTTCCATTTGCGTTGACCCATAGCTCTACTTGAAACCAATTCCAGGGGTGCGAGGTGGTACTCCATGGAAATGGCTGGTGTAGTTACCTATACTGGAGCCAAAATCATCCAGAATGCCCGTTTGCTTATTGAACGTATTGGGAAACCACTTGAGCTGGATACAGATGGTATATGGTGTTGTCTCCCTGGATCTTTTCCTGAGAACTTTACTTTTAAAACGATGTAAGGTTTTGCAATCTCCGTGTTAGGAACTTCCTTGTTCTATAACTTCTTTTTTTTTTTTTTTTTAAAAAAAAAAAAAAANAAATATAGCAATATTTCGGTTCATGATTTTTTTGTTTCCATATAGATCAATGATTTTTGTCTATTGCAGAGACATGAAGAAATTCACGATCTCGTATCCGTGTGTAATGCTTAATGTTGATGTGGCTGTAAATAATACAAATGATCAATATCAGGTACCCGTGTGTTCAGTCTTAAATAAGCAGATGAAATAACAACCTCTTTTATTGGTTCTGAAAGAAAGCATTTTGTCTTGTGTTAAGTTTCTGTTTTCCCTCTTGTTATTGGCTACAGACTCTTGTAGATCCAGTACGCAAGACGTATGAGTCGCATAGTGAATGCTCAATTGAATTTGAAGTGGATGGACCGTACAAGGTATGCCTATACGTTATGACTTTTAGACTTCTGCTGCAATTTGATTTCTTCACAAAGAAGTAATATGTAATCCTTTCCATTCAGGCAATGATTATTCCTGCATCGAAAGAAGAAGGAATCTTAATTAAGAAGCGGTATGCGGTTTTCAATCATGACGGAACCTTAGCAGAGCTCAAAGGGTTTGAGATCAAGCGTAGAGGGGAGCTGAAACTCATTAAAGTTTTCCAGGTATCATTTCTTTTACTTGTGCCGTAATGATTCATAATTGTTGCTTTATCTGTATTTAGGCTCAATGCGATTGAGTGTATTTCGCCTGCTCCATTTGTATTAGAAACTCTTTCTAGCAGAAATATTGTACTTCAGATATCTTTGCCAAATAATTCACAGTTAGGGAAAATCCCAATGGTTCTAGATTGCTTGTTCAGGTGAACATTTAGCAAGTATCGAGAGTTAATCTTCTGCCTTCATTTTTCATATAAGAAAGAATTGATTAGTAAAATATCTGCTATATTACAAATGTTTGTTACATATAGTTTCTAAAAAACATTTCTGTCTAATTTATTGGATTCTTGTTTTACTTAAGCTTGTTACATATATCGATTGCGTAATGCAGTAAGACGTTCATGAGACTTTGGTAGACACAAGTACCCCAAGAAAATATGCAGGGTTTTTTTTACTCGATTAGTGTATGTGTAGTTTGTCGAGACTTTGAAGTCAGCTGAGTTTTTTTTTTTATCTTTTTCTTAATAACTTTTACACTTCATGGAGCTGTCAGGCACTGAACTGATTTTTTTTTTTCCTTTCCCGACAGGCCGAGCTTTTCGACAAATTTCTCCATGGATCAACTCTAGAGGAGTGTTATTCTGCTGTTGCAGCCGTTGCAAATCGGTGGCTTGACCTACTCGATGTATGTCATCTCGTTTCTTTTTCTTTTAAAGTAGATAATTGTTTTTTAAAGAGCAGGAAGAATTTTCATCTCGGTGCTGTTGAATTCTCTTATTTGCAACTGGCTCATTTTGCTCAGAGATTTCCTTTCACATTTTCTTCAGAATCAAGGAAAAGATATTGCCGATAGTGAACTACTAGATTATATATCAGAATCAAGCACCATGAGCAAATCGTTAGCAGATTATGGTGAACAAAAGTCATGTGCAGTGACCACAGCAAAACGCCTGGCTGATTTTCTTGGTGATACAATGGTCAAAGATAAAGGACTGCGTTGCCAATACATTGTTGCTTGTGAACCAAAGGTACATTTCTGTCAAACTTGGAATTTTCTGGAACATTTGTCCTCCCTCTTTGACATCTACACAATGATTACTAGAACTTGGTTACTTCAAAAGGTCATCCATTTCCAACACGAACAGGCCAGGAAAACCTAAACAGTTAGATCTCGTGTAAAATTAACCCATTCACCTATCTTTTCCATCTTTACTGATATTTTTGTAAGTAACAGACGAGTGGATGACTGGACCCTCATCTGTCTCAGGGACATATTACGCAGAGCCTTGCATTAACGAACAGTCTCTACTGTTGGAGGTTCTCTTAGTTAGGAACGCTGCTTAAGTTTTTTACGTTTTCTCGTAGACGAGAATGTTTTCACATGCAAAAACTCTGTATTAGGAATGTTACTTACACCTCAAAAAGTATTTATTGTTCATTATTTATGTAGCATCTCTCTCAGCATAGTTCCTCATCCACACTGTTCGTAGCACAAGTAACTCTTATAACGTAACAACTTTTTCATGATCAGGGGACACCTGTAAGTGAACGTGCTGTTCCTGTTGCCATATTTTCCTTATCTAAAACGGAACCTGGTAAATATTCTGTTATTTGGATGATTATGTATTGTTGTGTTCTTAACGTTCAAATGTGATGTAAATCTTCAATCTTTACAGAAAGAATGAAGTTTTATCTGGGAAAATGGTGCAAGCAGCGCCTTAGTTCAGACCAAAAAGTTGATATTCGTTTAATTGTTGACTGGGATTATTACAAGCAGCGCCTTAGTTCAGCTATCCAAAAAGTTATTACCATTCCCGCTGCAATGCAGAAGGTTCATTGCGACTATTCTCACATATATTTTGTTTTTAGTAATGTTCTTTATATATAGATCTAAGGACTTATATGACCTCTATAGGTGGCAAATCCCGTGCCTAGGGTGCTTCATCCTGATTGGCTTCATAAAAAGGTCCGTGAGAAAGAGGATAAATTTCGCCAGAGGAAACTAGCTGATATGTTCAGCTCAGCAAACAAAGATGGTGTAGTGGACACAAATCATTCGGTGGCTCAAGATAACGTGGACGATATTGAGGATTTTTGCAAAGAAAACAGGCCTTCCGTAAAGGGGCCAAAGCCAATTGCGCGTTCTTACGAAGTCAATAAAGAACAGTCTGAACGTGAGCAGCGAGAGAGCAGTGATCCAAAGTGCGATGATATCTACTTTCAGAAAATTGACAAGAGCGTGGATTACCAAGGTTGGCTTGAAGTGAGAAAGAGAAAATGGAAAGGAATTCTGGAGAAGAAGAAAAAACGAAGGTAATTTCTCATTATTGTATTTATCCTCCTGAATTACAATAAGAGGGTTTTGATTTGGATTAAAATGTAGTGTAATGGAACATCCATTGCTTTTACAACAAGAACGTGGATTAACTTGTTGACTGTGTGTCCCTTATTTTTGTAGGTTGGGTGATCAAATAGCTTCAAACCAGATTGATGCTCATAAGATAAATAAAAAAGTCTCAAATGTTAGAGGAGGTGTAGGTTCATACTTTAGGAGGCCTGAAGAAGCTTTGACTAGCTCACATTGGCAGGTACGAACGTAGACCTCAATGGATTTTATGTAGTTGCTAATTTTGTAACTACGTAACTTTTGTTTCCGATTTTTTCAGATAATTCAGCTGGTCCCAAGTCCTCAGAGCGGGCAATTTTTCGCTTGGGTAGTTGTGGAAGGATTGATGCTTAAAATCCCATTGACGATCCCAAGAGTGTTTTACATTAATTCCAAAACTCCTATAGTTGGAAGATTCCCGGGAAAGTGTGTCAACAAGATTCTTCCTCATGGAAAGCCTTGTTATAATATGATTGAGGCATGTCTTTTAACCACTATGCATCTTTCCGCTTGAATCTTGAATTCCTTCTAGTTAGTTATAATTTTCTTTATTTCTGTACAGGTTGAGATTCAGGAAGAACAATTTATAAAAGAAAGCAAGAAGCTTGCAGCTCTTCTTGCAGACCCTGAAATTGAGGTGAGATTTTTCTATAAGTAACAAAGTGCCAACCTTTTATTGAATACCACCCATCTACATGCCTTAAATAGTTAAATGTTAGAAAAACTTTTCTTGGTTTGGTTAACCATTAAATCTGGTGAACAGAACTCGTACATGGTGTATCTGAATTTGTCTACTGTAAAATTTGGCTGCATAAAGAATCCTGTGGGTAGCTATATTATCTCAGTTATGCGTGCTCGTGTGCGCGCCATGCTGTTTAGTTTGTTATTTTAATGAACTGTAAATGGTCCCCAACGACGTGTCAGCACGGTGGGAATTGAACTTTTGTGCTGGTGCATACTGAGGCATTCAGCCAGATAGTCACCAGGCCAAACTTGTTCGTGATCATGCATGCATGTGGTGACGTTCATTTTGCATAAGGAGAATACCATGTTTGTGCTTGCTAACCTCATATTTGACTTTGGCAGGGTATATATGAAACAAAGGTGCCGCTGGAGTTTAGTGCTATATGTCAGATTGGATGTGTATGCAAAATTGATAACACAGCCAAGCACCGGAACACCCAAGATGGATGGAAAGTTGGTGAACTTCATATGAAAACTACTACTGAATGCCACTACTTGGAGCGATCAATTCCACTTCTATACTTGTATAACAGGTAGAACTCCAAGTGACATGACATGCAATTTAAGTTAAAGGAAAGCTTTGATGTTAAAAATTTATCAATGCATTTCTTAGTCACAATGTTGTAGTGTTTTTTTTCAAGTCATATTATTCGATCATTTATGAATTCTGTTGCTATCTTAAATTGGTTCCTTTTACATATTGAACCTTTGTTTCTTTGGCATGTTATATTGTTTCACGGATCCATTCGATAATACCTTATCTCATGCTTTCCTTGTTTGCAGCACCTCAACACTACGTGCGATATATGTTTTGTATTGTCATGCATCGAAGCTTATGTCTGCCGTGGTAGTTCATCCTTATGGCGAGAAGGAATTATTACCATCTGCCTTAGAGAGACAGTTTAGAGATGGTTGCCAAGAATTGTCACTCGAGTCATTGTCGTGGGATGGTATCGTTTTCCAGGTAAGCTCTAAAATCATTATCTACAACCCCTGCAATAAGAGTACTGCATTTTTCAAGCTTTTCTGAAAGCTTATCACCAGGTGGACTATGTTGACCATCCCGAAGCTGCCGAGAAGATTATACAAAAAGCGATAAGTGAATACAGGTAACTCATTTTCCTGATTACAACAGTGCAGCCTGTTTTATAAATGCTGATCAGTTGCGCATGCTTTGTTCCCGCGTGAATTAGTTCTTCCGTATAAGTTAGCTGTTAAAATAGAAAAAGAATTTGACCGTCTGGTGTGAAAAAGACGGATTTTGGACTTCTCTTAGAAGGCCATGTCAGGTCATCCCACTCTGGTTTGACTTTATTGTTTCCCTTTTTTTCAGAGAAGAAAATTGTGGACCAACTGTTGCAGTCATCGAATGCCCTGACTTTAACTCCATGAAGGAAGGTATAAAGGCCCTGAATGATTTCCCGTGTGTGAGGATTCCCTTCAACGGCGATGACAATAGTTATCAGGTTCCTTGACTGATCGACCAATTGACTACGTGTCTATTTTTTTTTTTTTCTTTCTGTTATGTTAGACATTAATTTGATCACATAATGATAAAATATGTTTGCGTGGATGTGGTTTTGATGCATAGCCTGTCTCCTGGCAACGTCCAGCAGCAAAAATAGCAATGTTCCGTTGTGCTGCAGCATTTCAGTGGTTGGATCGGAGGATTTCCCAGTCAAGATACGCCCATGTAGGTTACGTTTGTTAAGTAGAAATGTATTTCTTCATATTATTGCTTTAGTTTCACCTATTAACATTTCCTATACGACTGACTAGGTGCCTTTGGGGAATTTTGGACAAGATTGGTTAACATTTACAGTAGATATCTTCCTGTCCAGGGCACTCCGTGACCAGCAGCAGGTTCTTTCTTCTGACTTTCCGTCTAGCTTCCAAGTATTTTAATAGTTACACTACTATTTGCCTTCCTTTTGTTGCCTTTTTCCACTTGCTCTGTGCGTACAGCTTCGAAACTACATTCCTGAACTGGCGATTCTCTCCAAATCGCTGATTTTGATTCGTTCTTTTTTTTTTTGGTTAGAAGTGCCTGTTATGTATTGAAAAGAGGAGCAGATTTTCCATATCATTGATTTTTTTATTTGTATAACAGGTCCTTTGGGTGTCAGATGATGGTGTTCCAGACCTTGGTGGTATTAACAGTGAAGAGACATTCTTTGCTGATGAGGTATGTCAAATGGTTTCTCCTTTTGCCTTTTGGTTTGTGTGGACTTTGTCATGAGCTCGCCCATCTCCATGGTTTTTTTTCTTTTGTGGGACTTAATCGGGATGCTTCTTTTGTCACAGGTGCAACAGACAAGTTTGGTATACCCTGGAGCGTATAGAAAAGTGTCTGTGGAGTTAAAGGTCTTAATTTTTTTTTTTTTTTTGCTTTAATCATTGTGCTTTTTGGATTCTGTTCTAATTAACATGCATCGTGCAGATCCATCACTTGGCTGTTAATGCCCTTGTGAAAAGCAACCTGGTGAGTGAGATGGAAGGAGGCGACTTTTTGGGATTTGAACAGGATGTGAATTCTAGAGGAAGTAGTTCAAACGTGAACGCCAGTTTTGATGAGACCACTGGATGTGCTCAAGCATTTCGTGTCCTGAAACAATTGATTCAGAGTTGCTTGACTGATGTGCGTAAATCTCGCAACATATATGCTGATTCCATTTTGCAACGTTTGTCTTGGTGGCTCTGCAGGTATGATTATGTCATATCCTGTTACATATTCACTTTATTGTCGACTCTTTAAATACTAATCAGTACTTTCATATTGTAGCCCTTGCTCAAAGCTTCATGATCCAGCTCTTCATCTTATGCTTCACAAGGTAAGTGACAGTTAATGTTTTATGCTTTTTATAAGGTATAAGAGTTGGTGCGATTAAATCAGCAAACTTTTTATTATTTCCTCGTATCTGTCTGATTCTTTTTTTTTTTATCAATTCTTTTGTCGAATCTGTAGCTTAGAAATTATATCTCGTTTCTGCAGTATGCCTGTCATAGACTATAATTACCAATGCAGCCTTCAGATCTTGAGATTTGCCACTCACAATCACTTTTTATTTGCATTTGAATTTCTAATTCCATTTGACATCTTGTGGTTTTCATCAATATTGTAGGTCATGCAAAAGATGTTTGCGCTGCTTTTGACTGATTTGCGGAGATTAGGTGCTATAGTAATATATGCAGACTTCTCAAAGATCGTTATCGACACAGGGAAATTTGATCTATCTGCTGCTAAGGCTTATTGTGACAGCTTGCTCACAGCGGTGGGGAATAGGTTGGTTTCTTCCTTGCCCAATATATACGTCTATGATCGAAATCTCTAATGGACTGTAGTCATTTTCCTGTCACTGGTTCTAAATGCTTTGCCACTGACAGCGATATCTTTGAGTGGATCTCTCTCGAACCGGTTCACTACTGGCACTCGTTACTTTTCATGGACCAGGTTGGATTTCTTATGTCTTATACTTCCCTCTTGTATCTCCACTATCTGATTGCCAAACAGGGAAAATTTGTTTAAAATTAAAATGAAATGTTAAAATCCATGGGACCTGCAACGCATGTAGGGTTCCAGTAAACCAAAATGGTCGGAACTACAACTGAGAAATAAAAATCTTTTTACCTAGATGGTTGAGAAATTATATCAAAATTGCAAGGAACTCTACTAAAATTCCATCTTCCTTCATTAGTTCTTCTCTTTTTTTGTTTGCTTTTGTCAACGCTTCCTTCATTAGGTCTTGTCTCGCCTTTTCTTGATATTTTTCCTCTCATCAAGATAAATTTTTTCTTCAATATTTTAGTATAACTACGCTGGTATCCGAGCTACCGACGATGAAATTTCACCTGACGAAGTGACTATTGAACCAAAGTGGAGCGTTGCTCGACTTTTCCCTGAGTATATTCAGGTTTGCAGACAGATCCCTCATCAAACCAATGGTTATTTAGCAGAAAATAAAGCTTGTGTCTACGCATGTATCATCTTTTCTTGGACACTAATTCATTCATCTGTCTTGGCAGAGGGATTTCATCATAATTGTTGCCAAGTTTATATTTGACCCCTGGAAATTTGCATTAGAGAAAAGAAGTGGCAGTTCAGAGAGTTTAGAGGCACAGATGGTAGAATATCTAAGGGAACAGGTAGTCTTAAAGCCAATTCGCTTGATATGTTTTTCATCCACTCAAAAAAAGATTATCTCCTCATTTTTTTTTTCTTTAATGCAGATACGATCCAACTTCATAAATATGCTTGTTAAGAAAATCGGTGATATCAGGTCACACATAAAGGAGATAGTAGTTTCCGATGCATCCCGGGATTCTGGTCAATCTCCCAAAAAAGATTACACGTTAGAGTTTATACAAATTATCTCTGCTGTTCTGGCTCTTGACCAAAATGTCGAGCAAGATGTTCTGGTAAATACTCCACTCATCCCTTTTCCTCTTTACCTGATACTATCTCTATTGGATAACCATATTGAGTAATTCACACCCTGAATATTCCAGTGACCATTGTTTTTTATATGGCTAGAAAACCGCTCTGTATTTCAAATTCAACCATTCTGACCTATCCTTCGAAAATATTGTTCTTGAAACCATGTATAACAGTAAAGCTAGAAATCTTTTCATATGGGTGCTAACTATTGTCTTCACATATTTGTTCTCTAGACATCCAATCTTGCTGACATAATTTGTTTCTCTACAGGTAATGAGAAAGAATCTATTGAAGTACATTAACGTAAAAGAATGTGCAGCTGAAGCCGACTTTCTTGATCCAGGGCCCTCTTTTATCTTACCTAATGTGGCTTGCAGGTATTACTTGACCAAAAAGAAATGCTCAATTTTCGTGATTCGAATACTCATTGTGGTGACTTGCTACATCTAATAAATAGCTTTACGAAATCGAGTTTTCTTCTGACAACTAGCTTTTTAGAAAAAGAAAAACCCCTGCCAGTCCCCTGCTTACCCTAAACCCTTGTGAGCCATTATAGCAAAATCGTAGTCTGTTTGCAACACGCAGGATGCATTTAGTCACCCAAATCCCTGACAAAAGATTAGTAGTAGCTTTATCTCATCGCAAAGACATACCTTCTGTGTTTCAAATACTTGACATTCTTTCCAGAGTATCTGTAAGGGAGCTGATATGTATGTATTTACTGAGTTTTGTTGTACTGTTTTATCTTGTTGCAGCTACTGTGATGCCTACAGAGACCTAGATATAGGCAGAGACCCAGCTCTATTAACAGAGAAAGAATGGTCCTGTGTAGATTCACAATGTGGGAAGATATATGACAGAGAGCAAATGGAGAATAGTCTTCTCCAGATGGTGAGACAAAGAGAAAGAATGTACCACATGCAGGATCTAGTTTGCACCAGGTGCAATCAGGTGAAAGCCGCTCATTTGACAGAGCAGTGTGAGTGTTCTGGATCCTTTAGGTGCAAGGACGGGTCTGAGTTCCACAAGAGGATGGAGATTTTCTTGGATATAGCAAAGCGCCAGAAGTTTAAACTGTTAGAAGAATGCACATCTTGGATTTTAGATCCCACCGGATGCTGGCAAACCAATACAGGCAGACATCATTTATAGGTTATGGATTTGTGCATAGATTTGTTTACAGCCTAATTGACTCGAAACACATCTACTTAGATGATGATGTTGTGGGCTAAAAGTATTAGCATGTCAGCAACAGACTAATTGCGAACGTAGCTAGGCAGCTAACGATCTAGGATTAAGGGTTGTACCATCTTCATATATATTTTTATTAGTTTTCTCCATAAAAAGAAACACGCAATTATTTTGTGCTTTTAACAGAAAGTAGCGACAAAAGCTGACGTATATGTCGAGATAAATAATTAAATAAGTATTAGATTGGAAAATTAATATACATACACCAAGAGAATTGGACACTGACTCTTGCAACAATCATATTCTGAAATAATTTCTACAGTTAGAATAATTAAAATTCAATGATGTGGAGCAAACAAGAGTCGACTTGTTCTTCTTAGTACACAAATAACCAGGAGTTCGAGATTCCCCTGACGCTAGAGAGATGCCGAACTATATGCTCATCAACCTTCCTCACCAAATTCCTTAGTGAATCTCTCATGGACCTCAAGATCAGACTTGCTCACTGTTGGTCGCTGTCTTGCTAATACCTTCTCAAAATCTGTTCTTGAGATAGGCGGTGGAATAATCTGTTACAAGTCCAAACAATAAAAAAAGAAAGGAAGAAACATAAGCTCTTTTGCATACCCTCCCATCAGAATTCTGTGTCTATCATCACCAAAACAGCTTCGAAAATAAACTGCATACAAACTTTGACGCATACCTTTTCCGCGAGCCCTTTTTCTGCTAAATCCTGCATTGTAATCTGAATGGCACCGGATTGTTTAGGCCCACATGGCATCCACGTCCCATCCGGTGACTTGAAAAAGAACATGGCATCTTGTGTTTTTCTAACAGGTTCGAAAAGAACATCCTTGACCTGCCATAAAGTAGAAACCATTCAGAATAAAGACTTGTTTACTTATATGGCTAGTAGTGATAACTCAGGCCAAGCCGCTTACACAAACAGCCACATCTGAACCCGAAAATCCTTCTGACTTGCGAGCTAAATATTCGAAATCAGCTTCATTCAAATTATGAGGAGTATCTCCCAAATGCACCTGCATCATACACGGATATCATTAGGCAAAAAAAATTGACAACTCCAATGATTTTATTTTGATGAATGGTACCTTGAACATGTGCTGCCGAGCCTTCACATCCGGTAGAGGGATGTAGATACGCTTATCAAAACGTCGCCGAATAGCCTACGATCAACATGGTAGTTAGTTTTCAGTGTTATTCTGAAGCTGGCAATAAACTCGAGGAACCAATCCAGTCTTTAAGTGTTTCACCTGATCAAGAGCATAAGGTGTATTTGTTGCTGCCAGCACAAGGACTTTCTCATCATTGTGTCCAACACCCTAAAATAAAAGAGAGATAAGAGGAGAGGAAAGTCAAGGTACTGCTAAATTCATTTCCAGAAGATTTGTTTAAATTAACCTTTTCACCTGCATCTGCACAAGAAGCTCTGTTTTGATACGTCTTGAAGCTTCGCTCTCATTGCCTTCTCCTCGTTGACCACACAAAGAATCTATCTCATCGACGAAAATGATTGACGGAGCACTCTCACGGGCCATCTCAAAAAGGTTCGATACTAGCTTTTCACTTTCACCCATCCACTTGGAGACCAAGTCCGATGAAGACACGCTGAGAGTTGGGAGGCAATAAAAAGAATACAATTATTCAAACGCCACAACTTACTGATCAAGGTGAAAACTTTTCGCACCGTAAGGTAAGGAATATCATCGAAACACAATAAGGAACAATTAACAGTTGAAAATTTTACAGCAAACTTGGAGAAGACATATGTTACCTAAAAAACGTAGAGTCTGCTTCAGTAGCAACAGCCTTGGCCAAGTACGATTTCCCAGTTCCAGGAGGACCGTAGAGCAGAAAAGCTCTCCAAGGCCGCCTCTTCCCTAATTACAACAATCGAGTTATGATCAATGGAACTAGTCACTATAGATAACCGATTCAGGGTCCCTCTAATACATGCGCGAATCCAATAAAGCAAGAACATTTACCTGTGAAGAACTGTGGGAACTTGACAGGCAAAATCACAGCTTCCTGCAAGGCTTGTTTGGCGCTTTCAAGGCCAGCAACATCGGACCACTTAACGTTAGGCTTTTCCCTAACGATAGCAGAGTCAAGGCCAGCTCGGAGCTTGGATTGCTCAGGGTCCTCACCATCTCCGTCTTTTGATTTGGTCTTGGGCTTGGTAGCGACAGCTGCGTCGCCGTTGGATGCGGGACCCGATCCTCCTTCGTCCAGAACGGCACGGATCTCCTCGGCACGGCGGAGATACTCGGTGAATTTATGGGTGATAGCTTCTCTGATCTTAGGGTTCTTCTCGTACTTGAGATGGGTCTTAAAGTACTCGAGGGCGTTCATGTACAAAGGGAAAGCCTTGTTGTAGTTCCCAGCATTGTCCTCTTGAACCGCTTGCTTCACGTACTCGATCGCCTGTTCCTTGAAATTGCTGTACATCCTCTTTTTTTTAGGGTTTACACAATCCTTGCGTTTGAAAGTTGTTTATCGTAGAAAAAATATATATATCAAGATGATCAAAGGAAGCCTAGAATCGTGGATGATTCATGATCAGAGATTTTCCCCCAGATTAATATAAAGGAAACCAGATGATTATTGGAGGAAGTCGGTGAGGGTGACACAGAACAAATCGATCGAGAGGGGAGAGAAGAAGAAATGGCAACTTTGACGTTGACGAAAACAACCGAGTTTTTGTGTGTATAACACCAAAACGTCAAGGCGTCTGACTTTCTTTTCGCGTTTCGATGAACGAAAAGGAAAGTACTCGCCGTTTTTTAACAACGGAAAAAGGACGAAGCGCGCAAAGTAGTTTGGTGGGCCAAGGCCCACAAACCAAAGAGTCTGTTGAAATACACAACAGAAACCACATCAAAACAGACCCGGCTCTTTCCTTATTTTGTTATACAACACCAGATTTGGACTTTATTTTAAAATTTTTCCTATGCAATAAAAGAAGTTAATTGATGGGGAAAAAAAATTAACAGACTACCACACACACACTCTCTCTCCTCTAGCTCCAAAGTGTACGGGGGACACAACATGGGTGCGTCGTCGTGTACAAAAAGAAAAAAGAAAGATTTGTTAAATGTTAGTTGAATCGTCGGATTCAGATCTTCAATTTAGGGTTGACAAATCTATGTCAGCTCCCCTTTACTTAATTTGAATCTTTCTTTTGTTAAGCAACCCCAACAATGTGGTCTCCCTCTCATTGACTTCAATCTCACACAACCTCTTTCTTCATCGTCTTAAAATGGATCCGACTTCGACGACCCGAGCAAGATCCGACCCTCGCCGACGTTTTATTTGGGTTTAGCTTCCGCGATGAAACGATCCGTTCGGCCTCTCTTCAGCGCCCTCCTCTTCGGCTTCCTCGCCGCCACACTCATCTGCAGAGTGGCGATTCGCCGGAGAAGCTTCTCCTTCAGCTCAGCCATTGCCGAGCTCGGTAGCACCTCCGGCCTCATGACGGAGGAGCTTGTCTTCAACGAGACGTTGCTCGAATTCGCCGCCATTGATCCCGGCGAACCCAAATTCAAGCAGGAGGTCGATCTCATTTCCGATTACGACAACACTCGGAGAAGCCACCGCCGCTACTTCAGCTCCATGTCGAGGAGACCGATTGATGGCCGCCGTGGAAGCCGTGGAGACGTTCCTTCCAAATTCCCGGTAACGCTTCGCTCCGCTCAGGTTTATCGTTACTGGTCAGAGTTCAAGAGAAACCTACGGCACTGGGCTCGTACAAAAGCTTACGAGCCTGATGTCATGCTAGATTTGATCAGGCTAGTCAAGAATCCCATTGATTCTCCTCAAAGCAATGGTCTTGTCTCCGTTTCCAGTCAAAGATACTCATCTTGTGCAGTGGTTGGGAATAGCGGCACTTTGCTCAACAGCCACTACGGGGCTCTCATTGATAAACACGAGATCGTGATCCGTCTGAACAATGCCAAAACGCAGAGGTTCGAGAAGAAGGTGGGATCGAAAACGAGCATTTCTTTCATAAACAGTAACATTTTGCATCTGTGTACTAGAAGGGAGAGTTGCAGTTGCCATCCGTATGGAGAGACTGTGCCTATCGTCATGTACATTTGCCAACCGATTCATGTTTTGGATTACACCGTTTGCAAACCATCTCACCGAGCTCCTCTGCTTATCACGGATCCGAGATTCGATGTCCTCTGTGCTAGAATCGTCAAGTATTACTCGGTCAAGAGGTTCTTGGAAGAGAAGAAAGCGGAAGGGTTTCAGGATTGGAGTAAAGATCACGAAGGCTCCTTGTTTCATTACTCGTCCGGTATGCAGGCAGTGATGCTTGCAGTGGGGATTTGTGAGAAAGTTAGCATTTTTGGGTTTGGGAAGTCGAATTCGACCAAGCACCATTACCATACTAATCAGAAAGCAGAGCTGAAGCTTCATGACTATGAAGCCGAATACCAACTCTACCGCGACCTGGAATACAATCCCAGAGCCATTCCATTCTTGCCCAAAGCATTCAAGATCCCTTCGGTAAAAGTTTACCATTGAATATATAGTTTATACCATCACAAGAGTTTTGTCAGGAAGTTGTTCTTCAAGCAAAGAAGCTTGTCGCGAAAGATCGTTTTGCTCTGTCATTTTGTGTAAGTTCCAAAGATTTTGCTTCAGATTGGGCAGTTGAGACGAAGGATTGATGTTTCCAACACTTTCGCAAAGGGTAAGGGTGCTGCTCTTTACAATTTAGATTTGTGATGTCACACATATTGATGAGATATATGGCAACTTTATACGATATTCTTACATGTCAATCTAAGCCGAAGGCAAAGTTGAGATCGTTCCGATGCATTTTTTTTTTTGGTTTTCTTGTAACGTGAATTTTATAAATTCTAAGGTCAACAACAACAACAAAAACATGCCTTGGAAACAGAGTTCCTTCAACAATTGCATCAGGAGATGGGAAAAACGAATGAAGGATTAATCAATCACCCACACAAATAAATACGTTTGAGTAGTACGTTGATTCATATAAAGCAAAATATGGGATTAAATAAGATTGAAAACACGAAAGAGAGACTACAATATTTAGGAAGAGTCTATATTGAGGATTATCGTACAATAATGAAGTGAAGCACACCAATTTTCTCTTCTAATACAAATACATGAGAGAAACAGAAAATTCACGTGCTTCACAAAATTCCAAGAGATAACCACCCTTATTAAAAAAAGGAAACCCTAATTAAGACTGGAATCAAACAAGCTTATTACTAATCACTTAGATAAGTAGGGGTTTTACACTAGCAACAAAATGCTCCCCGACAAATACATCCCTCGGAAAAAGAGAAGTTTTTGTTAGTGAGCATAATTAAACCTCTCCTTTTTTTCGTAAGGTTACTTTTAGTCGCTATAACCCCTAACATACATGCTACTAGCTAAACACACCAAATACTCAAACACCCAAGACCTCAAATTTTTTAAGTATTAGATAGACAACGGGTTCTATGTAGACTCATCGTAAAGATCCCAAGAAAAAGATCTAAATTTTAAAATGTTGCTTCATTTCCTTTGGTAAACTGGTGTATTTTGATATATCGAGTCTAAGTCTAACAAAGAATTTCTCCCTTGTCAAGATAGAAATTCTTTGGTAGACTTGAGATGTTTTGGTGGTGCATATATAGTTTTGAAGCAACATTTGAAAATTCAGACCTTACCTAAGGGTCGATGATTCCCACAGTCCCCGCGAGTGTATCTAACATCGCTCTGATCACTCTGTGGTGACACATTCCGTGTCGTCCTCAATCCCGTCAAACGAAAGCGACGGGTGAGGAGAATGTCCATTGCCAAAGGACTTGATGTGATCCTTAAGAGATCTCTTGTGCTTAAAATCTGATCCACATGTACAATACCAAAGCTTTCCGCAGTTTTTCTCATGAGTCCTCCAGTCGCCTTTCACGGCCAAGGCTTTGCCACATTTTCCGCAAGAGAAAGGCTTGGAGCCATGCTTACGTTTGTAATGTGTCTGAAGTGTACGGAAATCTTTCAAGGGCTTTGACCGCGGATGGTTGATGTTGTTCTTGCATCCCTCCGCGCAGCAATAACATGGCAGCCGCAGGATAGCAGCAGGTTGGGTTGTGCCCTTCAATGAGTCAGCTCCTTTTCTGAACTCTGATCCATGTCCCCACATATGCATCTGTGTTGTTTATATACATTCATATATGAGAGACGATTGAGTTTACGAATATTTGAACTTCAATTAATAGTCTCCAATCTACCGCAAATGTATTCTATAGATGTACACAAATTAAATGAGGACCCTTGCCGTTTGTCGTTCATGTTCATGCTAAAGGGAGTTCATAACGGAATTGTGAAGGGATACGAGGAGAACGAAAATTCGGAAAGAATGTCTATCTAGGCCCATTCGAAATAACGGTATACTATGGAAAGTAACTACGGCAATATCTCGTTTGTCCTATTTCTATTTGGGACAACATAACACATTTAGCTTATTATATAATATATTACTACTTTAATAGTGTAACGGTAAATAAAAATATAAAGCTGAAAGACCTATATGATAAACTATATATATATATATATATATATATATATATATATATATATATCGTCTACATTTTTGGTTTTATTTTATTTTAATAGATTTAATATTTCTATTGAATATTGTGATATTAATATGAGCTTAATTACAAAGCAATTTCTCGTTTGCATTCCTGTCCATTATGTTCTAAATGGAACTCGAATGTTTGTCCAAGTTAGGAGTGCACTTTCATAGATGATCAGACTTTGGGAATGGAAGGACATAATGGAACTTGACAAAACTTTTGGTCACTTCTAATATATTCACAGATTCAATACGAAACCATATTGATGTAAGAAAAACGTGTTTCCTAACTAAGAAGAGGGATTGGTTTTTATGTTTGTAAAATTAAAGTTGGGAGGAAAATAAGTTTATATTTAATGGTAAAGAAGAGAATCCTAAGTAAAATTTATATAGAAACCAATGATACCTAATTAGAAGGCTTTTACTCATATGATCATTTGGTTAAGTAATCGATTGCATATATCCAGTAAAAGTAGTCTGATCATTGTTTTTCTTTCCCTTTTCTTTTTGTTTCTGGCTAAATTATACTTTACCAAATCCCACTCTATGATTATTTTTGCTTTTTGGCTTTTCAACCAAAAAGGCAAGGCTAAAAATGAAAAAAGTCAAAAGATTTTCGAAGATTTCTCAACTAATCCAGAAGTTATACACCCAACTATCCTTCTTTTAGTTGATTTGGGGTTGTATATCTACTACGATGATTCAGCATAGTTGATTTGGGGTTGTATATCTACTACGATGATTCAGCAACCGAGACTAACTACCGTATTAATTAAGTCATTACAGTTCAAAACTTCAAATCTTTTATTTACCACAGAAAAAAAATCCTTGCATATTCTGTGTGTAATGATGTTAATTTCAGTACTCCTATATTTAAAATCAAAGTTTTTTTATTATTATTTTTTTTTCAAAACAAAGAATACTATTTGTATTTGTGAACGGGAAAAAGTTGTTTAAAAATAAAGGTATAATTATTAAAAAAATCTTTCCTTTTAGAAAATATATAACCCTAAATGAAATACCCTATGAATATTACAATGGGACAAAGGCAAAGGGAAAGTTGACATAGTGACAATGTTTCTTTGTTTGTTAATATGACACACAGTGACAATGTTTTGACATATAATGCAACATTTGTTGGTAAATTAGTGGATATGTACAAAGGCATCTAGGATAAAGATGATAACAGAGAGACGTACCTGCATGTTATTGTACCTATTGAAGGTTTTGCTGCAAATAGAGCAAGCAAATTGCATTGGACCGACATGAATCTGAGCCGGACTTGGTATCCAAAACCTCTTCCCACAGACTTCCATATCCGAATCAATCATCTCCTGATCATCAAACTTCATTTTCCTTCTCTTCTTCATCATCACCACTCCATCATCTATAATCTCTCTCTTGATGGGTTTCTTCTTCTGATGATCGGATGTTGTATCAGAATCATCCTCCACCGAGTTACCACGGTGATAGTTAGGCAATCCGATCTGGAGAGTAACCACATCATCATCCTTCTCTTCTTTAATATCATCCAAAGGCTGACTTTTATTTTCCATGAGCTTGTTTAGAAGAGGCAAGCATGGAATAGACGTGTTGAGTGGTTCTTGTGGTTGGTATAAGAATAGAGATCTTTCCAGCATATTCATCTGACTCTGGTGATTTGATCTTGATATAACATCTTTTGCCTTCATACGAAATAACACAGAAGGAGAAGAAGAAGTAGACGATGGAGCTTTAAGCCATTCAATGAAGCTTGGGGATTCAAAACTTAAACCCATCTCATGAAGATTCATCAAACTCATCTCTCTCTCCCCTCTCTCCCTCTCTCTCTCTCTCTCTCTCTCTCTCTCTCTCTCTCTCTCTCACGAAGATGCGTAGGATTAGTAGTAAAAGGTTATTTAATCAACCTTCCTGATGTGTATAGGTTCGTCAATATAGGTCTTTTTTTCTCCAATTCAAAATCTTCTTTAAAGTTTTTTTTTTCTTCCTACCCCAACACGTATATGAGGATGTTCGCACGTGTCTACGTACGCGTTTACATTAAGGGGAAAAGAGTTTAATTTTCTTCATATTAATGTGGTGGGTCTTACTTCGTATAGTGAAAAGGAGATGCACAAGCACAAGGCTTTTCAATGAAAGAGAATCCTAAGACTCAGAGATATGCAGTGAGCCATTTTTTTCTTCTTTACGCTCTTTTGCTTTCCCATTATTATTACTATGTAACATCTTATACCAACAAATACGATATCCTTTCATCATTTTATAGTCATAATTATCTTTTAAGTGCATCTAGACCGGCGAAGACATAATTCATCATTACATCAAAACAACAATTTCAACATCATTTTAGCCGTCTTTTAAGGGACAAATGATAAAAGCGATTTACTATAAAATCACGCGTTCTCTTTTATTGACGTTTGATGATTCAAGTAGCAGATTACACGAACTTGCTGATGTATTATACTATTCTTTATTTTTCCTACGCAGGAGTTTTCTAGGACTCAATTCCATGTTATACTTATAATAGATGAAATTAACCTAACGGCAACATACAGTTGGAACTTAGTTCATTGATATTATTTGTCCTAACATCATGAAAAAACCTACGAGTTTTAGTTAATATTATGAATGCTAAATAAATTAAATATCAAAACGGTTAAAAATATATAGATATATATATATATATATAAAAGTAAATATATGATTTATCATGCATCATTCCTTGGATTAAGTTAGGGGTTCACATGCTGTTGATGTTATTTTGAATTGTTTTTCTTATAAGCACTAGAAATTCGAATCTACCTTGACGTCCAGTTCATTCTAGATACTTTTTCTTTGAGAAAGACCGAAGCACTATATATATCAAATACCTATACATAGTATCTATACACACGAGATAAAAAACTTGTTTCAAATTGATGTCTCTGGCTTTAAGTAGAAATTATCATGGAAATTTGGAAGGATTACTGAGAGGCTTTGGTTGGTACCACCACTAATTAATCAATGCAATGGTATACTTGTTGCAGAAATCTTCCTCAATTCCAAAATACAAGGTGTATGATATTTGTAGATTCAAGGCTTTTAATAACGATGCAGGTTTAGTAGTTGGAAATAATTGGAAGAGAAGGAGCTAGGTAGTGGAGTTTGACCTATAAGCACAAGATTATAGTATAAAATACATTGAAAAAGAAGAAGGACAAGATCTTCACCGCAGAAAATGTTGAAGGTTACGGCAGTTTAGTCAATACCTGAAAGAATAAAATACTTAGTATGTAAAATATATATATAATTAAATGAACTGAAGTACAGTAATCATGAAGTCGAAACTATAAGCGTATTCAGTGTACGTGTCATCATCATTCACGGAAAATGAATGGTTTAATTAAATGCGATATGGTCCTAGTGTGGTCTGAGTTAATCTTTTTGTGAACCGTACCTGAGCTAATCAACCATTCAACATAGGACGACGGTTCAAGTGTACTGTACTCTAAATTCAAAATAACGAGATATAAAATGTTAGGGATTATTTTAAAGGAAAAGTTAGTTCTAAATTTTGATCCAAGATGGCATTCAATACAAAATGAAATTGGGTCATTTTAACATTAAACCGGAACCGGAATTTAAATCGAAACGTTTTTACCTTAAACCCTAATCCTCCGAACGAACGAGAGAGACCGGTTCCTGTTAAACCCTTGTACAGTATTTTGTTAGGGTGCTTTTCGCGCGTCGATCAATGCAAGGGAATCGCGACGGCTCGTGGCCCCTAAGGGCCTCCGCGAACGGTGGAAGCGGTGGGTATATCCCTCACGCAGGTCGCATGTATTCCAATTTCAACATCCAACAACCCATTCGATACAATTTCCAGACGCAGCAGAATCTCAACCTCCCTCATCCTCATGGACAAATCCCAACCTTCCTTCCTCACCAATTTGGCGCCGCCGCTAATGTTTTCCTTCAGAGCGGTGGTAGTGGTGCGTCTCGAATCCATCATGGATCTTCGGATAAACCTACCTCAAAACCAAGGCGCAATGTACAAGTAGAAGTCACGCGAATCGATGAAGCCGTCAAGGAGACGCGTAGATCACTGGTTGCTGCTGGAGAGAACGTTTCTTCGATCAGAGTGTCGCAATCGGTTCTAGCAAAACTTCAGGCAGATTCCTTTGGGGTGCAAATGCAACATGTTCCTTCGCTTCGCCAACTTATGGCCCTTGAAGGCAAGGTAAGCTTCAATTTTCTTTACCTTGAGTCCTTTTCTTTTATCCATTTGAATCTTTTAAGCAGTTATGTGTCTTTCATGATGTGTTGTAGATTGATGCATTTATTCACTGCTTCATTGGCGCTAGAGGAATCGTGACCCTGCATGATTTGGAAGTAGCAATATGCCGCAACGAGTTTGTTGATTGTTTTGATGCTTTGGAATTGGGACCTTTGCTTCGGCATCCACTTGTATTGCTCTATTTTCCATCCATCTCTGGTTCTACTGGCCCAGTTCAGATCTCTAGTGAGGAGATAATATCATTTCTTGATAGCTATCTGGACACTCATTATATGGACGATGATGTTAAGCTCGATGACTTCCTTAATTTTGTTGCTGAGAAGACATCTGTTACAAGCAAGGAACAGCTTGGTGTCCGTATTCAGAGCTTGCGGTATGATATTGTTTTTGGGTTTTCCCTTTTTTGTGGTTTCCGTATTTGTTACCGCAGGAGATGTGTTCTCAGAGTTCTGCTGTATATGTTCTCTTTTTCGTTTATACTGATTTTGTATGAGATACTGGATTACGTTCTCAACTTATTTCTAGTTTAAACTGCATTAGCTGATTATATCTGATTAATGCATTTTTTTTATAGGATGTATGTATCTTTCATTCAAGATGCAAAGAGACAAGAAGGCGAAACATTGAAGATCTTGCTGACTGCACTGCATCAGAAGTATCACCTCCTCTCGTCAAAGAAACAACGGCAAGATAAATCCCTTACCGTCTCTGAGCATAATGACTTAACTGCTTTTCATCATGAGGAATATTGTGGCAAGCATACAAGATTTAATTCATCAAGCTCAGATGACAATGATAGTGGTGGTGGTTATGAGGTCGAAGATCTTAATAACTCTGACCATGTTAGTAGTTGTCCAGATCCATCTGTCGCAGAAGAGATGAAGCAGCTTGGGAGGTCTAAAAAGAAAAGGAAGGCAGAAACTCGTAATCATGAAAAATCTGATTTGTCCAAACCGCTTGGAAGAGGCCCCTCAAAATTACGTAGAGGACATGTGAAACAAGAGATACCTAATCTGGCGGATGATTCCGATACTAAGCAGGTTTTCAGTGTCAATAAGGCTGATTTTACACTTTCTGAAGGAGCTTTGAGATTGTTCATTTCGACTTGGAAGGACCCATGTAAAGAGCTAAGCATGTCAATGGTAAGTCCAGGTTGAGTATATTGAGATTGGACCATTGTTTTTAATCATTTATCAGATAAGTCTTTCTGCTTGAATCTGATAGTGAATTATCTTATGCGAGGAGGAGTTGTTAGGCTGTATGTTTGTTTATTCTCTAATACTCTCTTTTTGTAGTTTGTCGAGAAGATACTGTCTTTTTACAACTTGGGAGGCTCCGAAGTACAAACTCAGAGTAAAAAAGCTAAAGCGATGTCATCATTTCCATTTGTTGGATTACTACATGTCGCTGTGAGTCAGTGGTCATATTACTTTAGTTTAACGTTTTCTGCATTATTCCTTTGTGTGATTTCCTGAGATGCATTTTTCTTTGTTTCCTTGTTTTTACTAAGTCAATTGAAGAGTTTTGTTAGCAGTCACTGTTAATGCCTCATATTTTATTTCTGAAGTTGCCGTTCCCAAGGAAGCCTCACTGTTATCTTCTCCTTGTTTTGGAAACTCTTGTTTTTCTCTGCGAAATAGCTTGCATGTCCCAAATGATGTCGTTTATGATTCTTATGTCCGTTGCACGTGAGTGTATATTCTCAATATTGAAGGATGTGGGATAGTTATACCTTTGATATTCCGATTTACATCCAAACTCGTTTTCTAGTCCACTCTTCCTGGTTGCTTTACCTTTTTCTCGCTTTTTTTTTGTCCCTTTGTTAGTTTTTTGCTAAGTTGAAAAGATATGTGACTTTTACTGTGTAACACAGGCTCACTATTTTGAGTATCTTCTGTGATATCTCCTTTTCGAAGCTAGACCATTTCCACTCCTACATCTACAACTACTTGGTTTTTAGCTGTTGCTCTTGTTATTTTTTTTCGGTATCTTCTTGAGCGCTTTCTTTTTTTTCTGTGTGGTTCAACCGTCCCTGCTCTTGCGCGAAGACTTAGCACCCAGTTGCAAAGTCTTGGAGCTGAGTTCAGCAAATGTAAAAGCTTCCCTAGTTCAGCTTTGCTCTTTGATTCTGCATGTGCACAGGACAATGTCAATGTGGCAGGCTGAAAAAGGATAAATGTTGCGCCCCTTTTCTCGTCCAGTCCCTACTTCGTCTCAAGATTTTCTTCTTGACGTAATAAATGGAAACCTTCCAAGATCTCAGGTCACAGATCGTCCTTTTTACATATCTATAGGGGAATATCTGAGACTGAAAGCTGGTTGCATTTATGGAATTTGCTGTCCTGTGCCAAAAAACATCTAGTTCAGTGTTCCATATGTGTGCTGCTGCATTATCTTTTATTTATCTCGTTTTTTTTTATTTTTGATCATTTCATTTCCTTTTGCCGTAATTGAATAGTAACTTTGTTTTTTCCCCCTTTTATTCAGAGGGAGCTTGTTACAGAGGCCCTTGAGGAACAGAAACCAATTGAGATCACAAATAGAAACTTGGTTGCTGGATATGATAATTGTACAGGCACAAGTTCACGAGCTACTAAGCCAATTTCACTGCGTACCATGAAGAGTAGCTCGACGTCAGGAAATCTTGTTCATGAATGGAACAGTTCCGTCTCAACTGACTTCAGCACAAGCGATCAGTTTCACTCGGGCACACCTTGGGCTGCACAGGCGCAACAGACTGGTAAAAAAGGTGAAAAAATCGCTTACAGATACTATGCTGCAAAATACGGCAAGGAGGCTGTGGTCAGATGGGTTAATGAGCAGAGCGAAACCGGGTTACCTTACGATCTAATCATCCAAAACCGAGGGGGTAAGAAAGAGTACATAGAGGTGAAAGCAACGATATCCGCAGTGAAAGACTGTTTCAATTTGACAGTGAAGGAATGGCAATTTGCAAATGAGAAAGGAGACAGTTACGTTATTGCTCATGTTCTATTAGGCAACAGTAATGCCATCCTCACACAACATAGAAATCTTGTCAAACTATGCCAAGAAGGTCATCTACACTTATCGATTCTCATGCCCAACCAGCGAAACGGCGCCAACATTGTATTTTAAACCCAATCAGTTTCTTTTGTATCCATTTATTTACTAGATGAGATGGATTAACTCGGCAATATACCTCCAAGGAATTATCATGGGAAGTTTCCGAATTCATCATATGCACTTATCTTTATAAAAAGTTAACTTGTCTGAGAAACAAGACCCAGCTGGCAGTGGCGTGAACTTAATTAAGATTTAAAGACAGCAAAAGGGTAAAATCTACATAATGGCTCTTGTCATTTCTTTTTTCAGTTCGAATTTAATACACACCAAGGGGGCAACCTGCTTTTCTTCAAATAGCAATCTTCTGTATAAAACATCGTCATCTACTGCACTTACAGATCAGACCTCGGCCGAAACCAATTACTTCGTTTTCGTCCAAGATTCAGATTTTTTCTTTCTTCTTCTTTTTTTTCGTGATACATCTTTATATAGTTCGGATGCTCTTGGTTTTGCCACAATTGCGTGGTAAATACTTAATATAGCTGGAAGTTTTTCCTGTGGCTAAAATCTGTCACTTCTTGTAGCGAGTGTCACCGGGTGGATGGGGGATTCTTGTGCAAGTTCGAATAGAGTTAAGCTCCGGGATGGGAGATTCTTAGCTTATAGAGAAGGAGGAGTTTCAAAGGAGGAAGCCAAATTCAAGATCATTCTTGTTCATGGCTTTCGAAGCTGCAAAAATATGAATTTCTCTGCCTCGAAAGTAAAAATGCTCTTTGGATCTTGGCTGGGTGTTTTAAAAGTCTCTGTATTATTTTGTTTGTGATGCATAAAACAAAGAAAAAAAGGGAAAAATCTCATTTTGGATTTTTTTTCCAGGAGCTGATAGAAGAGCTTGGGGTGTATCTTCTATTCTACGACCGTTCCGGATATGGAGAATCTGATTCAAACACTAAACGTTCGCTGAAAAGCGAAGTTGATGACATAGCAGAACTTGCAGATCAGTTGGAGATAGGACCCAAGTTCTACCTAGTTGGATTTTCCATGGGAGCTTACCCTACATGGGGTTGCCTAAAACACATACCTCACAGGTAAATTAATCATTACTGAAAACAAGGCTAATTAAATAAAGTAACTATTGAGAGTATTCTGTCTTCTTTGCAGACTGTCTGGCGTGGCTTTTGTTGCTCCGGCTGTGAATTATCGGTGGCCCTCGCTTCCTTTGAAACTTATCAAGAATGATTACAGGAGATTTGTTATCAAATGGTGTTTGATGATATCGAAGTATGCACCTGGACTGTTACATTGGTGGGTTGTTCAAAAGCTCTTCCAGTCATCTCGTTCGGTCCTTAGCAATATGTTCTACCTCAATAGCCACGACACGGAGGTGCTCAAGCGACCAACCAATATTCCCATGGTTACTAAGGTCAGTCCAAAAGTTTTCTCCATCTTGTTGTTGCGATTTTTGTAACGATGCTTAATTGTGACATTAATCTCTCTACCTTGTAGGATAGAGAAATAGTTTATTTCGATACAATAAGGGACGATTTCGTGGCTTGTTTCGAACAATGGGATTTCGAACCCGCGGATCTAAGCCTCAGTCAAGAGAGCTCCGTTCACATCTGGCATGGAAAGAAAGACAATATAGTTCCAGTTCAACTTCAAAAATGCATTCTGCAGAAGCAACCTTTGATTTACTACCACGAAATCCCTCAAGGGGGACATCTGATCGCAGATTACGATGGCACTTGCGATGCGGTTCTACGCGCGCTATTGCTTGGAGAATAAGGAAATACGTATAAGCCAATCATGAACTCACCGTTTGATGGAAACATGTTCCAAACAATTGATTTGTTTTGTGGGTTTAAGCAAAGGCTCTTGTTATTTTTCATTTTTTCTCTTCCTTCTTCTGCTCTTATATTTTTTTACAAAACATGTCAAAGTTGTCGTATCATCATCAATTATTTTCCCAAATTTTTAAAAAATTTATTCTTATGTGAACAAAACGAAATATTATATATTTCGGAGACTTTGTGTATTATCAATGTATCTTTCAATGTTTCTAATGAAAAATTTAAGAAAGAAACAATTCTCAACAACGAGCTTCATTCGCCATTTGATCGTGGAACCACGCCACCGGCGTTTTGCAGTCACACTCTTCGCAATCGATCTCGAAATTAAACTATTAGCTGAGATTGCAACAGAGTGCCAACCACAGACCTTAAACTCACGAGCCACCTAGCCAGCCAATCATGCGGCTGTAAAAAGGCTTCCATTGTCGGAAATAAGCTCTACCTTAGTAACGGGGACATCCTTCAAACTCTCCAACGCCAAAATTATGCATCTTAAGTTCTTAACTTAGGCGTTATCCGACAAGGCATCCAAGATTAAGGGGTGAAGCAAAACAAATTAGTTTGGAAAATGCTATCACTGGAAGTTTCCGAATTCATATGCATGTATAAAAGCTAAATTGTGGGAACAACAAAGACCAAGATTGGTAAGTTGGCAGTGGCGTGACTTGATTAAGAAGTAAAGACAGCGGATGGATAAAGCTGTTAAGAATGGTTTACCCAAAGGAATCAGAAGAGGATTATTTTGTTTGTCCTTCTCACTTTGTTTATCCACTCAAATTCAAGAAAGCTGGCAACTTGCTTTTTCTTCAAATAGCAGCAATATTGAATTTTCTTCAACTAGCCACCTTCTATATAGATCATCTTCATCTACTGCACAAGAAGACCAGACCTTCCACGAAACCAACATTTTTTAAAAATATTCGTTTTCCACCTAGATTGAGGTATTGTTTGATTCTTCTTCTGTTTTCGTGTTACATCTTAATTCAGCTGTGATATTCTTTGTTTTCCCACATCCAATACGTTCGAAGTTTTTGCTGTGGCTAAACTCTGTCGCTTCTTGTAGTGACTGTACCGGGTTGATGGGGGATTCTTCTGCAACCTCGAATAGAATTAAGCTTCGAGATGGAAGATTTTTAGCTTATAAAGAAGGTGGAGTTTCAAAGGACGAAGCCAAATTCAAGATCATTTTTGTTCATGGCTTTCTAAGCTCCAAAAATATGATAACCTCTGCCTCTAAAGTAAAAAAAAAAAATGCTCTTTGGATCTTTGCATGGATGTTTGAAAAGCCTCTGTTTTCTTTGTTTGCGATACATAAACCAAAACAAACAAACAAAAAAAGAAGGGGAAAATCTCACTTGGATTTGTTTTTCAGGATCTGATAGAAGAGCTTGGGGTGTATTTTATACTCTACGACCGTTCTGGGTATGGAGAATCGGATCCAAACGCGAAACATTCGCTGAAAAGCGAAGTTGATGACATAGCAGAACTTGCAGATCAGTTGGAGATCGGACCCAAATTTTACCTAGTTGGATTTTCCATGGGATCTTACCCTGCATGGGGCTGCCTAAAATACATACCACACAGGCAAATTAATCATTACTGAAAACTAAATATTTAGGACAAGGCTAATTAAATAAGTTGTGGAAAATTTAAATAACTATTGAGAGTATTCTGTCTTCTTTGCAGGCTATCCGGTGTGGCTTTTGTTGCTCCGGCGGTGAACTATCGGTGGCCTTCGCTTCCTGATAATCTTATCAAAAAAGATCACAGGAGATTAGTTATCAAATGGTTTATGATGCTAGCGAAATATGCACCTGGACTTTTACATTGGTCGGTTATTCAAAAGCTCTTCCAGTCGACTAGTTCGGTCCTTATAAGCAATGTGGTCTACGTCAATAGCCTCGACCTGGAGGTGCTCAAGCGACCAACCACTTTTCCAATTGTTACTAAGGTCAGTTCCAAGCTTTCTCCAACTTATTATTGCGCCTTTTTGTAACGATGTGTGACACTGATATTAATCTCTGTACCTTACAGGATAGGAAAACAGTATTTTTAGATACAATAAGGAACGATTTCGTGGCTTGCTTCGAGCAGTGGGATTTCGAACCCGCGGATTTAAGCATCAGTAAAGAGAGCTCTGTTCACATCTGGCACGGGAAGAAAGATAATATAGTTCCAGTTCAACTTCAAAGATGCATTCTGCAGAAGCAACCTTTGATCAACTACCACGAAATCCCTCAAGGCGGACATCTGATCGCGGAATACGATGGCACTTGCGATGCGGTTCTACGCGCGCTGTTGCTTGAGGAAGAAGAAAATCTTTATAAACCAATCTTGAACTCACCGTTTGATGGAAACATGTACCAAGAAATTGATTTGTCTTGGGGTCTTAAGCAAAGGCTCTTGTTGTTTTGTATTTTCTGTTCCTTTCTCTGCTCTTACTTTTTCTACTAAAATATGTCATATCATTGTCAATTGTTAAAACAGTTAATTCATGTGTGAACAAAACGAAAATGTTATATAGTTTCGTAAAATTTATAATATTATTATATCTCGTTATTATTGAGTGTTTTTTTTTCTGTTGTTGTTAACCAAATGCAACATCCATCAGCGAAACAGAGTACGGTCATGAGGTAAAAAAGCAGAGACACCACTATGAAAAAGAAACCGGAGACAGGAAAGAAGAAAGAAACAACTCTCAATAACGAGCTTCATTCGCCACTTGATCGTGGTGAACCACGCCACCGACGGGCGGTTTGCAGTCACACTCTTTGCAATCGATCTCCAAATTGAATTATCAGAGACTGCAACAGAGTGCCAATCACAAACCGAAAACTCACGAGACACTTGGTGTGAATCTTACTTACCTTAGTAACGTGGACATCCTTCAAACTCTCCAAAGCCGAAAGTATGCATCTTAACTCAACCGTTATCTGACAAGCCATCCAAGTTAAGGGGTGAAGCAGGAAAAAGTTAGCAGTTCTTTGTTATTTCATCGTCATCAACTGCTGCAAAAAAACAGGTCCGGGCCTATATGTATTCAAATGAAACATGAGCCTAAGGGCCTATATTTTTATGAGAATTTCAAAAGCCCAATTTGATTTGATACCCAAATTATTTTTCGATAAATGTATCATGGAAGGCACGCAGCAAGTTTGGGATAGTGATGAGAAAATAACATTTTCAAAGTCCAAAACCGGTTATTTGACATGGCATCCAAGATTTAAGGGCCAGATTTTATTGTGCGTAGTAGATACTCATAGAAGAACCCGAAAGATTTGGGATAAGGAATATTCGAAGATCCAAAAAAAAGTTAGCTGTTGGGCTGTTTGCAAGGAATTATTATGAAAATTTCTAAATTCATATTCATATGCAAAAAAGTTAACTTGTGGGAGAAACAAAACTGTGATCGGTGAATTGGCAGTGGCGTCTGGAGTTTAACGAAGATGTAAACTAAGACAGCGAAAAGGACAAAATCTGGACAAGGTTTTTATTAGCCAAAGGAATCAGAAGAGGAATATTTGGTTTGGTCTTCTCAATTCTTTATTCCATTCAAATTCAATACCCCAGCGAGGCTACTTGCTTTTTCTACAAGTAGCCATCTTCTTTATTAATCATCATCTCGTGCACATAAAGATAAAAAGATCAGATCTTTGACCATTCAAACCGTTCTGTGTTCCCCCCAGGTTCGAGGCAAGTTATCTTCTCTTGTGGTATGTCTTTTTCTGTTCTAAAACTTGTGATGTTCTTGGTTTTGCCATTTTCACACCCAAATTCCTTTTTTGTGTGTGGTGATTTGCTACAGCTAAAATTAATTATCTTCTTGTATAGTGACTGTATCAGGATTCGATGGGGGATTCTTGCACAAATTCTAGTAGAGTTAAGCTTCGTGATGGGAGATTCTTAGCTTATAGAGAAAGTGGAGTTTCAAAAGAGGACGCTAAATACAAGATCATTCTTGTTCATGGCTTTGGAAGCTCAAAAGATATGAACTTCTCTGCCTCAAAAGTAAAAAAAAAAAAAAAAAAAAAAAATCCTCTTTGGAATTTGTCTGGATGTTTGATAAAGCCTCTGTTTTCATGTTTCTTGGGAAAAAAAAGTCTGACCTGGATTTAGTTTCTCAGGAGCTTATAGAAGAGCTTGGGGTGTATCTTCTGTTCTACGACCGTTCTGGATATGGAGACTCGGATTTAAACACGAAACGTTCGCTGAAAAGCGAAGTTGATGATATAGCAGAACTTGCAGATCAGTTGGAGATAGGACCTAAGTTTTATCTCATTGGAATTTCCATGGGGTCTTACCCAACTTGGGGTTGCCTGAAACACATACCTGACAGGCAATCAAAATCATTCCTTAAACCAAAATGGGAAAAAGGGTAATCAAATAAGTTGTGAATATTTAAGTAACTATTGAGAGTATTGCTGTCTTCTTTTGCAGGCTATCCGGCGTGGCTTTTGTTGCTCCGGTTGTGAATTATCGGTGGCCATCGCTTCCTAAAAAGCTTATAAAGAAAGATTACAGGAGAGGTATTATCAAATGGTGTTTAAGGATATCGAAATTTGCACCTGGACTTTTACATTGGTGGGTTATACAAAAGGTCTTCCCGTCAACTAGTTCCGTTCTTGAAAGCAATCCGGTCTACTTCAACAGCCTTGACATGGAGGCGCTCAAGCGAACCACCGGTTTTCCCATGCTTACTAAGGTCACTCCTAGTTTTTTTTCCACCAAATATGCGATTTTGTAGTGATGATTCAATTGTGACATATATAATATCTCTCTACCTTACAGGATAAGCTACGCGAGAGAAATGTTTTCGATACTCTAAGAGACGACTTCGTGGCTTGTTTCGGGCATTGGGACTTCGAACCTGCAGATCTAAGCATCACTCAAGAGAGCTCTGTTCACATCTGGCATGGGAAGGAAGACAAAGTTGTTCCGTTTCAACTTCAAAGATGCATTCTGCAGAAGCAACCTTTGATCAAGTACCACGAGATCCCTCAAGGCGGACATCTGATCGTGCACTACGATGGCACTTGTGATGCGATTCTACGTGCGCTATTGCTCGGGGAAGAACAGAATGTATAAACCAGTTCTTCAACTCAGCGTTTGATGAAAGTAACCATGTAAAGAAATTTGATTGGGTTTGTTAAAAGGATTCTTTATTTCTTGATTCATTTCCAGAAACCAAAATATGTTCAAAGTGTACAATGACATTACATACATATTTGTATAGAGTAAAGTGTTTTGAATGAAGAAATGGATTAGCAAAGCAAAAGGAAAAAACAGATTTGTGTACAAACGTCATTCAGCTGCTTATACTAATTGGATTGTCATTGATGAGATAATCGAAACGTGAATCGGTTACAACGAGCTTCAGCAGATCAATCGCTTTCTTCCTTCCTTTCACACTCCCGTTCTCAGCCACGTAGACAATACCTTCCATGGCTCCTTCATCCGCACCTGACGCAACCGCAGACGCAACTTCCGAACGCGCTTCGTCTCCACCGCATCTCGCCAGATTCAGAAGCGCACCGACGGCGTTCTCCTTGATCCGTAGGGTCGAACCAGTGCAGGGATCTAGCAGATCGGCGAGAACGGCGGCTCCTTGAACCCTCCTCATGCCTTCCTCGCTCTCCTCGCATCCAGCGACCTGCGCCATAACCGCCGTCGCATCCTCGACGATCCCGCACCGCGAGTCCTTGACGATCAGCGAGAAGAGCGCCGGGATCGCGCCGAGGGAGATCATGGTGGAGCGGTTCATCGGGTAGAGAGCAATGGCGAAGAGTGCCTTGAGCGAGTCTTTGATCGATCTCGGATGCGAATCCGGATACCTGATGATGTGGATGAGGGAGAAGATGATGTCTCGTTTTGATCCCACGATAGGACGGTACGACTCCTCGGCGATCAAGAGGCTGTAAATCGTGGCGGCGGAGGACTGGACTGCGGCGGGGGAGGTGCTTGTGTCGTGGTGGCGGAGAGCGTGAGAGAGCGCGTCGAGTAAGCCGCGTGAGGACATGAGTGACTCGCGAGATGTGATGGAGAGGTTGAGGAGAGTGGCGGCGGCGTTTTCCTGGGACGAGGGAGAAGAAGAGTAGAGAGTCTCTGCTAGGTACGGAATAGCTCCGGCGTCGGCGATGATGGGACGGCTGTCGGGATCTTGTTTGGAGATGAGTCTGAGCTCGGCCAAAGCGGCTGCTCTGGTTTGCTCCGAGACAGAGCTGAGCTTGGAGACGATGGATCCTATCGTCCTACGCTTTGCTGAATCCATGGAGATGAAGATCAATCTCTCTCTTTCTCTGGGACGTTTCCTTTCAAAGCCTAATTCTTTTAGCTTTTTGGCTTTTTAGATTGAACAAGTTTGACTTTTTTGAACAAAGTCACTTTGTATTACCAAAGTTGTTTGGAATGGAATAGTTTGACAAGGAACGAAAGAGTCGTCGTCCTTAGTGGACATTGAAGTTGAAAACTTGTTTACAAGTAAAGATCGGATATTGTACTTATCCTGAGTATGTACTTTTTTCTTTTTCTTTTAAGACATCGATCTACAGTACGTCTGTCTATAGCTTTTGCTGAAAAAAATAAAAAATAAAAATAATCTATCGTTACTAGATCCTATGGTGTTTTGGGCCTATTTTGGGCTTTCATTAAGCCTATTTAGCATCTTCTTTTAACGGCTGATTTGGTTTCTCGTACTACTTTACTGACCTTCCACCTCTCTTCTCCTCTTCATCTGTTTTTGCTTTCATGATTGGGCCACGAAAAAGTGTCTGGCCCAGATAAGACCCGGTAATCTTATATATGGTCTTATCGAGTGCTTTTTATCGTTCGTGTCCTTTCAATTCTTTACCTCGTTTGTGGTCAATGTAATAGTAGTCGTTGATTTTTTCAAACGAAGAATTTCACTCGTCAGATAAATTTTTTTTTTTTTTTTTTAATTTTTTTTNAGAAAATTTATGTGTCGAAACCATCGAGATGCTGCTTTCTTTTCTTTCTCTCATTTTTTGGGGCACATAAATCGGTTTCATTTACGTGATACGTTGATTTCATAGCATAAAACTATAATTTAAATAAAAAAGAGAGGTGAAGGAAGATCCTAACATTTCTAGTACAACATAAAGGAAACAGAGTGGCCGATGAGTGAAATTAAGACAACGGAACTTGGCCATTTAGTCATAAAGATTCCATTTCGATTCAGAAATTGGAGAAGTGGTTCCGCGATGACTGAACCATCTGCAGATCCGTCGTCGTTTGGCAAGATGTTTCATCACTAATCAGCGTCCTATTCACATTAATAATACCCAAAATTAAAATTAATATTTTATAAACGTAAGATGTAAAAAATGCATTACTATAAATGTGCCTGCTTACTCTCGAGGTCGAGACAACCAAAGAGAGCTAAGAGCTCTGAGCCGTCCGTAATACTCTCCGATGACTAGAAAACAACGTGCGGCTTGGCGAACGGTCAAGATCCGCCGCAGCTGGTGAACGGTCTGCTGCCTCAAGTTATCAGCCTTCATTTAAATTAACAGTTTTAAAGGAAAAAACTCAATTAGCTAACACAGTTTATTTATTAACATTCTAAAACTCACTAATTCTTTTGATAGGATCATAAAGAAGATAACAATGGTACACCTACTACCTTGGTGGGCTAATGGGTATTACAAAAGTCAATAGCTTGTAAACAGATTAATTTTAAAAAATAATCAATTTGATCCCAATGTCTGAAAACAAGAAAATATTTGTTATGTATTTTATTGAGTTCAAATCAAAACTTTGAAAGAGACGGAGAATACTTTTAACATATTCTCTTTGTTTTTTTTTCATCAGCTATTTAGTATATAAAAACAAGTTGGTGAAAGAAATTTGGCTCTTGGAATAATTAAATTTAAGACCAAAAGAACATATATACGTGACAGAAGAAAAATAGCGGCAAGAAAAAGGAATTGAAAAGACATGGCCAATTGGGCATAATCCACAAACAGACAATACGTGAAAGCAACATTTGATCAAATTTTTGTTTAAACTAGACTAACTTAGCCAGCCCATATGTATGTTTGTACATATATGTACGCAAAATGTATGTACATATTTTCGAATTTTAAAACACATCAGATTTCTATATTCTGCTTACTCTAAACCATTATACTTGGGTTTCACTTTTTCTATTTGATAGATACTTAAATTATTTATATATATATATTTAAATTTTAGTTTCGTTTGCATTTTTAAATTTTCAAATATGTCCAAAGCCACCAATACGTTGGTACTCTTTAAACATAAACATAGTCATTTAGAATGTAAGTATAAACGCAAATGAAGCAACAAATAAACATAGTAGGTGAGAAAATGGCACCTGGCGGATAAAGCCTTCGAGATTAGAGATTTTGCCGAGAGCGACGGCCATTTGTTGCATACCGTCGATGACGGGAGAGGCGGCGAGAGTATCGATGAGAGATTGTTGAAGTTGTTCGAGGCCTTGCGAGAGAGCCTCCTCTGCTTGTTGCGATGAGTGTTGTAGGCTATATATTCCCATCAATTGTTGTTCCGTCAACAAATCCATTTGTGACACCAATATCTTACAAAACCAATCAATTTTCTCGTTTAGTTTCGACTCATAAAGTTTGGCTATCAAGTTTCTATTTTATAATATAGCATACTGCTTTGTAAACGCAAACGGAGAACAGTAAAAAAATTCGGTTTATATTTTACATTAATGTGTTATGAAAAGAAGACGCACCTTGATAAGGTCAGATGGACGGAAACCAGCCATCCAGATAAAACAGCGTTCGGCAGGGGACATCCATGTTCCAATGATGAGGTGGAAAACATCAGCTTTTGCGGCCACGGCTTTTAGTCGGAACACCTCATCAAAGTGAGCGATGTAACCGTCAACGATCAACCTTAAATCATTGTCAGATAAATGAGCCTGGAGACCGGTCCGAATCTCCGACATATGCCGGTTATCATCCTCTAGCCACCTCCCATATTCCATGTCAAATATTGCAGCTCCTACGTACGTACAATATGTTAATAATAATTAATCATATATGTATATATATAGTTGTTGGGTTGTCCAACCAGTATTTTAATAAAATAATACCGCAAATGGTGTTTTAGGTTTCAGTACCGGAAGTGATGTTAGGTCCAGGTGGACCACAGCCACCCATAAACAGCCCCTATATCGACATAAATAATATATGTTAAATAAATTAATCAGCACAATAAGATTAAAAAAGACTGCATAATTTAATTTTCAAGTGAAACCTGAGAACGAGCTCGCTGAAGTTCTTGCTCTAACTGGGAAAGTTTTATCCTACTTGATTCTAGCTGTTGCACATAAGCCTGTTCAAACCATATATTGTATGCAATTGTTAATTACGTATATCATAATACAATTCAACATTACTAGCTCGATTTAGAAATCTAATTCTTCTCACGTAATTAAATCAAAGTTTCCTCATCTGCGCATGTCAATTATAGGGATTTTGTAATGGTTACCTTTTTCCTAAGACGGCTTTTGCGAGCAGCTTCTCTATTTTGGGCCAAACGTCTCAATGTCTGAAATAGTCCAATTTTAAGCACACTTTTAAATAAGAGGTTAACAAACTTATTCGAGGGAAATATGGACCCAAAATAAATAATTAAATAATAGTACTACTTATAAAAGGTCACTAGAAATATATATATATATATATATATA
>OVBI01000879.1:0-49425 GCA_900406495.1 Sisymbrium altissimum
ATATATTTTATATTATTTTAAATCAATTTTTATTATTTTAAACTTAATTTTTATTTTTTATTTTTTTTATTACCGATCCGCAACCGCCCGCAACCGCAAACGCTAGCGGAAAGCAGCTTTTGAATTTGAGTGATTTGGAACGATACAAAACGGAAAAATGCGTTTTCTGTGATTTTTGTCAAATGCTGAGAACCGCTATCATCCGCAAAAGCTGCGTTTGCGGATGGTAGCGGATAAACCAATCAAGCCCTTAATAGCGACATGTAGCCATTGATTTGCGACGAATTTTGTCGTACGTGATCAGTCGCAAATTTTGTGTCATGAGCATTTCTTAAGAAAACAAGTTGTAGATTTTTATTGAAAATGCTCGTAGTAATAGCTTTCTACTTTCTAGCAATAGTCTTCTTACTCCCTCATACGTGCACAGCCTTGACAGAGAAAGAAAACAAAATGTGGAGACTAATTAAGAAAAAGAACTCTTATAGGATATATCTAAACATTTAACAAGAAGTGGCAAGGGCACCGCCAATATCAATTCCCCAAACCGGATGATCATAGCCAACAAATTAATGCGAGCCCTGCTCATCACATTCTTTTGCTATATACATTTCTACCCGAAATTTTGCTATTTTCTAGAAAATAGAATTTTCAAGTCCCTTTTCTATCCACCATATCTCTGCAAACTCACAAATAAACATGTTCTCTCGCATAAGAAAGCATGTCACAAAGCTTACAATGAAATTATATATATACATACAATATACATAGGTCCATGTGTATCATGATTACAGAAAAAATAGGATACCATATTTGTAAGCTAAATATCATGTGCAATGAAAGGTTTTTAATGGGTTTTTCCATAATAAAGAAAAATAAAAATATTAAAAAGTAAGAGAGAGAATAAAAATCAGTTTTCATTTGGGAACTCACGAAAAACTTATGAAAAACTCAAATGATATGTGACATAGTTATAATTGGCTACTTTTTATTTTAATATTTTAAACTTAACTATTTATTCAAATGATATTAAAATAATAATAATTTATTACTGAAAAAATCAAAATAAAAAACTCATGCAAATACTTCAAGAAACATGAAGAAAGAAGAGTATTGCTTAGGTGCCTACTCTTTGATTTTATCAGCATTCAGCAGGACAAAATTTAATGTGTAGGGATATATCATATCATGATTAATCTACAATTGAATTAAAAAAAAAACTGTTGTTAAAAACGAACAAATAACATTAACTTATATTTATCTGTGTGAAATTTATAGTGTGAGATATTTAGCTATAAGCTTCTGATAATCTTTATTTATTAGGCAAAGTGCGGATATAGATCTCTTTCCCATCTCTTTTTTCTTTATGTTAAATTGTTAATTAATGAAATAACAATAACGTTTCATTCAAGCTGCAATCAAATTAATAAATAAATGGTCAATTAATTAACAAATTAGGAGACAGGTCAACAAAACCGAAAGCCACATAAAAGAAAGAGAGTAACATAGACGAAACGAACATAACGGCAACAAAAAGAAAGAAATGAACAAAAAAGAAAATATTAAACAAAAAAGATTTTGAAGATCCATAAGAAAAAGGAAGAAGCTCAAGGCATGAGACGATTGAGTGTTCTCGCCGTAGGCTTTTTTAGTAAAATTAGCATTGGATGTTCCAACTTTAGAAGTCGAAGGAACCTAAATAAGGCCTCGACCCCTAAAGCGTTTATAAAATTCTATATCCAGTCTCTTTTCTTGTCCTGTCTTCTTCTTCATGTTTCTCTCCCTTTTTTCACTTTGATTGTTTCTCTCTCTCTATCTCTCTCTTTCTTTTGCATAACTTTAACTTTACAGTATCATCTTCGTTCATTGTGAGTGAATATTGTCAACAAATATGTAATGTAGCTTCCTATATCACATTACTGGTTTCGTTCCATCGTTGACTAATGCAAACTGAATGTACACTTCATTTACGTTGAGCTATCATCTCATACGAGCAATTCGAGGTTTATAGATGACGAAAAACATATTTGAGCAAATTAATAGATGGTACTGAACACTATCAAATAAAAAAACAACATACATATATATAAGAAAAAAATCGTCAATATCAAAAGTAAGAAAAAAAAACTAACAATGGACAAATAAACATTATGTCGAAATATATAGAAATCTATATTTGAGAGCCAAGAACTCTTAAGAACAAAATACCAATCTAATCAGGTATCTTTTTTTTTGTCTATCTGCAGAAAAACAACGTTCAGATATTTTCCAAACGTGACCTAAAAATGGTCATAATAAAAATCATAAAACTAAAGTTAATATCTCTCTTTTATTTATTTCTTGATCGTCATTGTCGTCGTCCTCCACTGCAAATCTGTTATAAACGTGACGCCATTTTCCGGAGAGAAACTCAACCGTCTACGGCACCACATTGTTTTACCTCTGTGCATCGCCGAATACTCCGTTTCGCCTTTCCTCGGCGCCGGTGGGCATTCTATGACCTCAGGGATTCTATTCTCCGGACGAGTCGGTGTTTTGAATCCGTCGTTGTCTTCCTCCACAACTTCTTCTTCTTTCTCTTCTTCTTCTTCCTTTGATCTCTTCCTTTTCCGACAAATTTCTAACACGAGTTTATCGTCCGAAAATGCGTCTTCTCTCGTCTCTGAAACCTCACCTAACGTTACCTCTTCCTGCCTCAGGCTTGTGATCTCTGACATACCTATAAATCTACAAAACTCGACAAACTAAAACAAGACGCACCAGAAAGAAAGAAAGAACGAAAGAAAGAAAGAAAGAAACAACTCTTGTTCTTGAGAGAGAGAAGATAATGCAAGAAGAAGAGGAAGAAAGAGAATTAATGATTGATCGATGTAGATAGATCCAACGTGGTAAAGAATATTAATCAGGAAAATTGTCAGCTTTTCTTTTTTATTATTTTTTCTCCTATATTTTGTTTCTTTAGCATATTTTCAGGTTTGTTTAGAGATGGAGATAGGAGCGAGTTTATTGTGTTTGTTGGTTGGTTGTGGCAACAAGGAGAGTCTAAAGGCATACATAACGTATTGGAACCCTCTTATTCATTGAGAAGGAGACTCGATGTGACATCATGCGGCATAATACCGTTACGATATGATTTATCGTTTTATTATCTCGGCGATAAATTAATCAAAATTATCGCCGATGCCTTTCGGCTTCTCGCAAGTTAAGCACCAAATTTGACGTCTGCCTTTACGTTTCCAAACTCCATGTGCGCTTTTTGCATTCTAACCTTTTTTCCCCTGAAAAAAAAACATTGTTGCCGTTAAGACTTTAATTTCGTATCTAATTCTTTATTTATTACTCCCTAAGCTTATTGTTTTGTGTAACTGACATAACTTAGTGATTGCTAGTGTAGTGTTGAGATGTTGCGTCACCACTAGAATAAAACCCAAATGCATAGATATTTGTTGCAGAAATCAAATCTTATGGTTTTACAATTTGTGATTTCCAGTATTTATGATATGCATTCTTAAAAAATACTTACTTCTTTAAGCAGATATAAATATTTTCTTATATATTTTACTCAGATATCTACACAAAATTATTTATTTTCATGATTTTGAAAAATACAGGAAATAATAAAGTTAAATTTTTCTTTTAAAAAACACACAACAATATGGTATTATTTGTTGCAAAAAATTCAAAAAAATATAAAACATCTACTATATGGTATATTATATGAGGTACATTTAATTAAAAAAGAAATTCATCAAGAGCATGAATTGTAAATTTGTTTTTGTTTTCTTTCATATATAATGATAATATATTAGAACATTCGCATAATATAAAAAACGAGTGGTATCCAAGAAAAAAATATGGAGATAAATAAAATACTTGATATGTATTTTTGACTCAATAGATACTTTTTGCTAGTATATTATTTTTAGCCGTTTATTTATTGAATAGAGGTAATGACTAAAGATTTTGGTCTATAATGAAGTTGTGTTAACATCAATAAAATATATTATATGTCCAAAAAAAAATATACTACAAAATATTACAACTTTTATTATAATTATATGAGAACAGAACAATGAATATCTCTATTTTTTAATCATCATTTACTCAATTTTTATTTTTGTCATTACTATGTATCTAATTTATCACGATCGTTTTTCACTAATTAATATAAGTATAGAACTTATATTCATGTTTGTAATTTTAAATTTGGTAAAAGTACAAAAAACAATGGTAGAAGAAGCTTTTTCTTGTCAGTGGAAAAAAGGTTAAAGAACAGGAATTGTAATATATAAAAATGATATCTGTCATATTAAATGATAAAATACTAAAACTATAGGTACATTAATGTTTGTAAAATAAAAATGGTAAAAGGAAGAAGTCTCTTACAAGTTACAAGTACTACAGACATACACACACATATATCAATTTGGTTTATGTACATTTTAAAGATTTATTAAGATCACAATTAATATTTATATTCTTTTTATAAACTATTCATGCATACTAGCTAGTGTTCTAGTAAGTGTAGTAATGGAAGCAAAATAAAACCCTGAAATACAAGACAAGAAAAAAAATTAAAAAAAAAATTGTAAAGAAGTTTGTTTTATTTTTTAAAGTATGCATTAGTACATTGGTATTTCTTTTCACTGATAATGAAAAATATATCATGGTGTAAATGGTAGCAAATTAGTAAAAAAAAAGAGAATAACAGATTCTCCATTTTAGTGATGTTCATATAAACATTAGAAGGTTCTTATGTTCTTATAGACGATTAACATTAATTATCTTAGAATCGTGTGAGGCTTGGTTACTTATCAAATTGAGACATAAACCTTAAATCAATCCAAATTTGTTTTAAAACACATACATATAAAGACTTCAATTGTAATGTTTGTTTTTCTCTTAATTTGAACCAACTGGAAAAAATTGGATCAAACTGGGAACATAGGTATTAGGTACGATGGCTACACTGATTATCAGCAAAACCTAGTTGAATGTGCTTGAGTGCATGGCACGGATTCTATATATGCCACCAAATTCGAAATAGAATGTCTCAACCACGGATTCTCAAACACCAATTGTTCCATGATACACACAAGATATAGCATTAAACCATTGGGAGAAAAAGAAAATATAATGGTTAACTTATGCATGATTCGTATAAGAATCACCCAAAAGTAACTCACTCACCTCTAACTTTGAATCATTATTGAGATTGGCATTTGCCGAATAATTAAATGTTTGATTTGGTCCATATAAAGAACTAGAACAGATAAAGGCCAAATGGTTGTTAATGAGCGTCCCAACATTAGAATGTAAATCACATCACTAAATCTCAGAATCATGGATCATAGAAATTTTTTCAACCAAACCTTGCTTTATATATGAAAAGTGAAATCCGAATCCTCGAATAAAAAAACTGATCTAAAATCAGAAGTTCTTTCAAAGTTAAAGATATATTTGAACAAAACTCGAATGCCAGCTGAACCCATACCAAATTACCAATCCATTTTAATTAAATTAAAAGTTTAATTTCTGGATATCAAAAATGTATAAATAGAATTAATTTTTTTTTGAAAAAACCGAACCGAACCAAAATCCACATTTACCGAGTAGCAAAACTGGTAATAAAAGAAGAGGGTAAAAAAGTAATTGTGACCAAGAATAAGTTATAGAACTGGAAAAACGAGGTGAGCCGAATTCGAAGCCTTTGGACCCGTTTGTGGTTTTATGCCATTCATTTTTCATTCTTCTTTGCCTCATTTCCGCTTCTCCTTCAATTGCTTCTCTCTTCTTCTTCCCTTTAGCCGTTTCATTTCCTCTCGAGGCTTCCTTCTGTTTCTTATATTTTTATCTCTCGATTTTCAGGTAATGTTTTCGAGTCTCTTCATTGTGTCTGTGTGTTTATATTTGTTTGTCTGAATAACATATGTCATGTGAGTTTATTTTGTTTGGATCTGAGTCTTGTTGCTGTCATTGCTGCTTCCTCTTTTGTGTGTCATGTTTTGCCTCATTCCAAACCCCATGAACTGATCTTTCGATCTGTGTTTATTTGTTATTCGTTTAATCCCGACTGATGTTTTCTTTCAAGCATTAAAAATCATTTTTATTGGTAATGGTTAAAATGTTGTCTTTTTAAAATAAGAATTCTATTGCATTAGTCATTATTATAATGATTTCTTCTAAATACAACAAATCAGTTTTGAACAAAGGAAAAAAATATAATCTTTTGGTTTTGCAGAAAGGTAGAAAATGGCTGACGGTGAAGACATTCAACCTCTTGTTTGCGACAATGGAACTGGAATGGTTAAGGTAATTTATATATTTCTTTTAATTAAAAATTTCATTTTTTTTTCACTCATTAGTTATGTTTTGTTGGTTCGATGGAACAATGTATTATTTTGGTTTCTGTGTCATTTGAATTAGGCTGGTTTTGCTGGGGATGATGCGCCTAGAGCTGTGTTTCCTAGTATTGTGGGTCGTCCACGTCACACCGGAGTGATGGTTGGGATGGGACAAAAGGATGCTTATGTTGGCGATGAAGCTCAGTCCAAGCGTGGTATTCTTACTCTCAAGTACCCTATTGAGCACGGCATTGTCAATAACTGGGACGACATGGAGAAAATTTGGCATCACACTTTCTACAACGAGCTCCGTGTTGCACCTGAGGAGCATCCCATTCTTCTCACCGAGGCACCTCTCAACCCCAAAGCTAACCGTGAGAAGATGACTCAAATCATGTTTGAGACTTTCAATGCTCCGGCTATGTATGTTGCTATTCAGGCTGTGCTTTCCCTTTACGCCAGTGGTCGTACGACCGGTGAGTGAAACCACTTGTTGTGTCCTTATGGTATAAAGCTTCAATCTTTGTATATTTGGCAGAATGTTAAAGCCTTGTTGGATTATTGTATGTGTGCAGGTATCGTGCTTGACTCTGGAGATGGTGTGAGCCACACTGTTCCTATCTACGAGGGTTATGCCCTTCCACATGCTATCCTACGTCTTGATCTTGCGGGTCGTGACCTCACGGACGCGTTGATGAAGATCCTGACCGAGCGTGGTTACTCTTTCACCACCACAGCAGAGCGTGAAATTGTCAGAGACATAAAGGAGAAGCTCTGCTACATTGCTCTTGACTACGAGCAGGAGCTCGAGACAGCCAAAACAAGCTCAGCTGTTGAGAAGAACTACGAGTTACCTGATGGGCAAGTGATCACCATTGGATCTGAGCGGTTCCGTTGTCCTGAGGTTCTTTACCAGCCGTCTATGATTGGTATGGAGAATGCAGGTATCCATGAAACAACTTACAACTCCATAATGAAGTGTGATGTCGACATCAGAAAGGACTTGTACGGTAACATTGTGCTCAGTGGTGGAACCACAATGTTCCCTGGAATCGCTGACAGAATGAGCAAGGAAATCACTGCTTTGGCTCCAAGCAGCATGAAGATCAAAGTTGTTGCCCCTCCGGAGAGGAAATACTCTGTCTGGATTGGAGGGTCCATCTTGGCCTCACTCAGTACCTTCCAGCAGGTACACACAGTCCCATCATTCCCTTCCCCTAAACCGAGTTCGCATGTCTCTGGTTATCAATGCAGCTTAACTAAACAACGTTAAACTCTAAAATTTTGTTTGAACTTGTGCAGATGTGGATCGCAAAGGCAGAGTACGACGAGTCAGGCCCATCGATTGTTCACAGGAAGTGCTTCTAAGTTCGAAGTTCATCATTTTTCAGAGAAGAAGCGACGCCGGGGTTTTTCTCATCATTCCTCAAGCCGGGTTTTAATCTTCCGTTCTAAGCTGCTCTCTGTTTTTGTTCTTTTATATTTTGCCAAAGACATTTTCAAGGATTTATGGTAATCTGTTAAAAATCTGGTTTGTTTATTCATCTTCTTCTTTAGTCCAACAACTGTCTTTTGAGTGAATAATGACACATTTTTCTCTTTAATTATTTATACAGCAATTTGTTTCAAGCTCTCTCTGTTTTATCTTTTTTACGTTGGTACACTTTTTATCAATTAAAGTTGTGAACTGTGGAAAGTTTTGCAGTTTTACATTCAACACCAAGCTTGAGAAAAACATTAAAGACACCAAATGATTAAAAAAGAGAAACCAACACATAAAATAAAAGCTGAGTTAAGGAACCCAAAAGTCTGATTAACATTGATAAAAGAAAGAAGGAAAAAACCAAAAAACAAAAAGCTTACATTACATGACACAACAAAGAGGAGAAGAGATCATTGTAGGTGTTTCGTGGGGATCAGGGTTCAGGGCCGGTCTAATAGCCTCTGCCTGCAGCCCATATGTTGTTCAAGAAACTTGGTGAGCCTGATATGCTTAGAGGTCCATTGATCAGCCAGTTTCTGGTCCTTGGCCTCGGCATCTCTCCTCAAACCGACTAGCTGTTCTCTATACTCTCCTTCGATCTTCTCCATTGCGATCTTCTGCTCTTCCCTCAGCGCCTTCATCTTTGCCTCAATCTCCTCCGTCTTCTCCCTTTGTCTACACGTCTTCTCTGACTCTAGCTGTAGCTCCAGTCTCCTTAGCCTCCAAGCCGCCTCCTTCTTATGCTCTGCCCAAGCTCTATGTCCTTCCTCCAACTCTCTACAACACTCCACAAGCTCTGACATGAACACATTCTCGTTACTACCGCTACAAGACGGCATCATACTCCCTAACACAAGACCTCCGGGGCTGGTCTCTGCTCCTCCTCCTCCTCTCTCAGGCTGCTGCTGCAACCACGGGATAGGCGGTTGAGGCGCAGCTGCAGCCACGGTGGAAGGCGATAAAGTGAGAGTCACCGAGGGAGGTCTTACAACAACATTGTTCCCGTTGTTAGGAGTAGCTAACCAAGGCGGGATCACATGATTAGGAGGAGGAGGTTGTTGATCAGAATGTAGAAACCCTCCATTTGAACTAGCCATAGCCGCAGCAGCAGCAGCAGGAACCGAAACAGAGCCAACGTTGTTTGAACGCTCTTTCACAAGCTTCTCAGCGAAACTCTCGAGAATCCGATCGTACTTGCTCTCGTCAATAGGCTCAACTCTCTTGTTACTCTCTTTCTCTTCTCTCTGTTGCTTCTCCTTAAACACTTCCCACCACTTCCCTAACCGTTTCGCCGTCCTCCCGGGAACCTCAGCGGCGATCTTCTTCCACTTGTTGCCGTGTTTCTCCTGTAGACGGATCACAAGCCTCTGCTCTTCCTCAGTCAAAGACCCTTTCTTGATCCCTGGCTTAAGATAGTTCTTCCATCGCTCTAGACAAGACTTAGCGTCACGGTTCAAAGGTTTGTTCATACGCTCAGAGACAAGATGCCATTCTCTCGGACCAAACTGTCTCACGTACGCGCGTAACAATGCATCTTCTTCACCACTCCAACGTTGCCTCTCCTTCATCTCCTACTCCTCCACACATCACTCCTTCCCATCTCACCACCATTCCTTCCTCATCTGCGTCAATTTTCCCAAAAAAGATCAAAAATTTCTCCAATTCAAAGATAAAAAAAAAAACAG
The DNA here is from genome assembly GCA_900406495.1 of Sisymbrium altissimum. Classification (NCBI taxonomy): domain Eukaryota; kingdom Viridiplantae; phylum Streptophyta; class Magnoliopsida; order Brassicales; family Brassicaceae; genus Sisymbrium; species Sisymbrium altissimum. The sequence continues at coordinate 9,510 of OVBI01000879.1, forward strand.
AACACACCAATCTACAATCTTTCCAAAACTGAGAGATCTGACACTCCAAACATTCCAATTCTGGGGTTTGGTGTGAAGAAAAGACTTCAAAAACATTACATATCAAAACTCAAGAATCATCAAAGACAATGACAAAAAAAACTTTGATAAGGTTTTAAGCAAAAGACTTTTGCAATGATTTCTTATAATAATATTCAAAAGTAATCGTCTTTTTATTTTTTATCTGGAAACCAAACCAAACAGGAGAATAAATGTTGACCTCAAGACACTATTAGCATACCCTATAAAGATAAAGAGAGAGTGAAGGAAATTCAAAAAAAAAAAAGAAGAAAAAGCAAAACGCTCACCAAATAATCTTGAAAAGGAAAATCACAAACTCAAGAGCAACTTCTTCCATCAAACAGATTTTATATATATCTTTTTTTTATCGTCGGCGAAATGGAAGAGAAAACAAAGAGACCGAAGAGAGAGGCTTTAAAAACCAGACAACGTACACGATTAGACCACAGAGACGGCAAATAAAAAAAAAAGCCGAAAAAAGAAAAAGTTTAAAAGAGAGAGAGAAAATGAGAAAAAAGGTTTACCGACTGAGACACAGACTTTTTTTCCTTTTTACGCACAAGTGGGGAAAAAACTCTCTGACAGTGGCGCGTGGAGGTAAAAGTTGAAATTCCATTAGTTCGTTGCAAAATTTGTTTTTTTCTTATTTATTTAATAATTTTGCATTGGGATCTTTATTTATATTTTCTACTCACATTGGGATCTCAAATTCATTTTCTGATAACATTATGAAAACAATAATACAAATTTGATGCTTATAAATTTAGAGTTAGGAAACAAAAAATATTAAAAATATAAAAATAGCTAAAACTGTATAACTTTTTTTAGATTTTTTTTCCCGCCAAAAGAATAACTTATTTACAAAAAAACGAAATAAACTAACCTAAATTACTTAGTTTTAAATTTTGAAAATTGTTAATTACTCGTATTAATTTCAAATGCACACATGAACTAGCCATACAGAAAATTATTACTCCATTTTATAACTTCTTCGTTCAGTCAAAAATAATTTACATATTAATTCTGCATATGCTTAAAAAAATTAACTCCACATATGTTTTGTTAGTATTTGACAATTTGTATTTTCTGAAAAATTAATAATTAGTAGAACAACATGTTCCCTGTATAATTGCACTTCTATCGACTATATCAGGTAAAGGTTTTTTCGTGATAAATATAATTTTGCTGACATCATACATATACATGCTTACTACTTAATAGTTAAGAATAAATATTAATTTTTACAGTTAATACAGATTTGTAATAATCTAACCATAAAAAAAAAAACTTATCAGGAAAAAAAAATATGATAGATGAGAAATTCAACTATTTCATGATCTGATGTTTGACTATAACAAATGTAAAATTATAGATAAAATCCTTTTTTACCAAGAAGGAAATTCTATTCTCTCTTACTCTTAGATATTATTTCATATAAATTATTGTTATTTTTAGAGTTTTTTTTCTTTATTCCTAAAATTTTGACCTACTTTTCATCTAAATTGTAAACTTCATCGCTAAACTCATATTGTTTTCACCCAATTTTCAAAAAAAAAGCTGTTATAAAAATATTTAATAGATCTATATGAACCACATACCATAATCTCCTTTTTTCAATTTTTTTGGTATTCTACATCATTTTTATGATATTTTTTATGTTTACTAAATTTAGTATCTTATAATCATAAAAATATTTTCTGTCATATTTTTTGAATTTCTACTTTTTCTGTTTTTTAGAAAAATTTGTTCCAAAATATCAAAAACCCCTAAAAATGTATTCAGCATCCTAATTTTCGATTAATCATGTACATTATTTATTGTAAATAAATTTTTCTATTAATTAAAATCTAAAAGCATCCTAATTTTTTCTATTAATTATGTACATTGTTTAATGTAAATCAAATTTGCTATTAATTAAAACCTAAAAAAGCATCCTAATTAATTCATTAATTTTGTACATTGTTTAATGTAATTCAATTTTGCTATTAATTAAAACCTAAAAGCATCCTAATTTTTTCATTAATTTTGTACATTGTTTAATGTAAATCAATTTTGCTATTAATTAAAACCCTTTTTCACCTTTCTAAACAATTTTTACAAAACCGATTTTGTTGGTTAAAAAACAGGATTGGACGTATGAGTAATTGTGGTTGAGATGGACACGTGTCACAAAATGAGAACGGTATCTTTTGGGAAAGCATGTAAAAGAGTAATGGTCCCTCTTTACCTTCTCTCTCTCTCCCTCCATAACCCTACCAAAAAATCCTTTTCTTTGTTCCATCACATCCGACTACCACTACTCACTACTACTTGTTTTTGCTACCATGCACCGAAACTCTCAGGCGTATTTTAGAATCTCCCAAACGCTATAATCAGGCAGACAAAACTTTCACTCTTTTATGATTGACTCTAGTCACTCTCTACCACCTCGCAATATCTTAGCTTATACAAATTAGGCAACCACATACATATACACATCTTACATGTGACGTCACTAACGCTATTACAATTTGTTTTTTATTAATAAAGTCATTATTGTAATAGTAATACTAATAATGCATTGGACCATTCAGAGTCGTATTGTAATAGTCGAAATGAGGAATTTCGTAAGAGATGTAACAGAGACATCATTATTAATTCTTTTTACACAATGGGTTTGCATTTTCTATTGTAACGTTTCTTCATGCAAACTGTTAAGACATTAAAGTTTAAATTTTTTTTTTTTGTAGCAAAGTTAAAAGTTAAAAGTTGTTTCCACAGAATTAGAATGTTAACTATAACAATGGTTGAGAGATTTTGTTTTTATTTTTTTGTTTGTTTCAAGGTTACATCATTTGTTTTTTGTTTATTAGCTCGCTTAAAGATATAAACTTATTTTTCGAAGTACATTACTTAAAATTTTAAAATGATAAGGTCGGCCAGAGAATCAAACAAATCTATTACATTGGCTGTTTTCTTTTCTGATTTTGAAAATTGCTTCGTGGTAGCAGCCAATTTCTTAATAAAATAAATTATTCTCAAAAGAATGTACAAGAAATAATGCGGTAGTGTGAGTTTAGACAGGTAAGAAAACAGCCATCATGGTTGGTTGATTTTACCAAAACAAGAAAATTTTGTTGATAGGAGGAGGCTAGTGGTGGGCCTTGGATGGGCCTGCCTATCAAAGCGGATCGACGGTGGGAAATCTAATTTTTTATTTTCCATGTTATTCCAAAGTTTATATATCCTTTTTAAGTATTTCACGGTTCGAGATTATTATAAACACATGATCTTCTTTGATGAAAGCGGGTTGCACTTTTGTTAAGACTTTGGATTGTCAAACAATTTTATAGATACTATATTAAATACAAAAGATCTTGAATAAATTCAAAATTTATTTGGTACACTCATTGAAATCGGTTCATAATTTTTCTCTCTTCTATTATAACTTATTTTTTAAAAAATATATATATATATATCTTCATAACTTTGAATCGTAATGCATATTTCCATCATAATTTAAATCATGCATATAAATATATACAAGACCGAACACAAATCAGATACTCAGAGAATCATAAGTATACGATTCCAAATATGGTAGTTCACTATTTAATATCGGGTTCCTACAATATCCATACCCGGCACGAACTTTTTGGTACCTCAACAAAATCCAAATACCCGCAAACAATTGTATTCGAGTCGAAGTATCTTTTTAAGAAATTGCTCTAATCTTTTTTTGTATGCATTGATCTATTTGTGTGCACGTCTTTTTCATATGTTTTCTTCCGTGTGCAGTGTGGACAAATGTAGATGACAACCTGTGAATACTGAAGGTTAAAAAAATTTCGTTCACAAACGAACTAATTAATCCGTAGCAACTAGCGATATATCCTTCAAAGTTGTTGTCGTTGCTAATTGTAAATTTATTTGAATTCCGGTTGCAAGACCATAGCATCACAAAAGACTATATTTCTTGCTCAATTTGTAAATTGAAGTTTGAAACGACTCTGTACCTGAACATTCTCAAAGCAAATCCGTTACTTCATAATATTGCATGCCCCTTGCGACCTAACAATGATGATCCAAACATAACTTTTAGACTTTTAATTCTAGGGAAATAAATATTAATAAAATAGTGTTATATAATAGAATGTGAAACAGAGCAAAGACAGTAAATAAAAAAGTTAATGCTGATGGAATCAGAGAAAAGTGTTAGAAATAGAAAAATAATTGTGAGAGAAATGACATGACATATGAGTTGTCAAATTGAGGCAGATCCTTTCTCTGATCTTCCCTCTGCCACTTCTTGCCTTTTACCTCATGTGCTCCATCACCTCCGGCTTTTTTTGTCTGTATATTTCTTTTCTTTTTCTCTTTTTACTATTTATGATACTTTTTTCATACAACTTCTTTTAGCTATGACAAAATTAATATTTTCCGTTTGGATACATCCCTTACATTCAGGGAAATGGATTGAAAAACAAATTTTGTCTTTAGTGTTTGTAAAATTTATTTATTTTGGTAGTTAAGCTAGTTTTTCTTGTTTTGAGGTCTTGGTAGTTAAGCTACCTACTTGTTTTTACATTAAGCTAACGTAATTATTTATATGAATTAATATCTTTGTCTCAAACTTTTATTGGCTTAAAATCTTGGGATAATATATATATATATATGATTTTGGTTCTTTATACCATGACTCTTCAAGGGTTCGTATTATCTCATATACGAATTTCTTTTTACTCTATATGAGATTTGTGCTAAGTGTTCAAAAAATTATTGGTGATCTGGTTTTATAATGTATTAGATGACATAAAATGCCAGAGACTTTAAGTGGCTAGATAGAGAAATGAATGTTGTACTTGTGGTAGAGTGTCATTCTCGTAGCTGAATACTGATATATAGAAGATACGCACGGTACCTGTGGAAATTCAAACTATGATGATAGAGACGAATACAGAATCGAGACTTTACCATCATAAAGAAGTGGAGTATAGAATGATTCAAATAGTTTTTACGTGTGTTTGGCTGTTTGCTATGCATTATTGGAAGACTGAGAAAACTAAGAACATGGAAGAAAGACAAAATCCGTTTCCTGTGATGACTACGGAAGGCTATAACTTATAAGAAATTTTAGCGCCTAATGCGTTTCGTAATTGTTAGAAGCTCAGTTACTTTTTATATTAGAAGACTATTTATCAACTTCTTCACTAAACCAAACCATTCGTTTTCCACGTATGAAAATTATGACAAAGTAATTCCCCAACATTGGCACTTCAACTCCATCAAAGCATATGTATAATTGATGATGCTACCATTTGACATTTCTACTAGACAAGTTTAAACACTCCAAGAACACATGTGCCAATTATGATCGACCTATATATGACGAGGCCACCTCAATAATTGTAATTTCTTTGGATTTCTCACAATCATTGATTAATTTCCTGTGCTAGGTTAACGTCATCTAAAGACATCTTCATATACCCTATTTTTATACAAATAAGTGTATTGAAAACACGTCATACAAACGTCTTTAAAAAGTCCTCCATCGTAAAACATATTTCACATACAACAGAAAACAAACGTACTTATAAAAACAAAACATTCAATTGCAGATTCAATTGCAGAATGCAGACTTCTTTCGTTTTTCTCCGGACTTCTAGCTTGAGCTTTGCAGCCTCTGGACCCACTCAATATAGAAACATTCAGCGAATCTGGATCATCGTGATGACAAACAACATAGCAATGATACGTGGTAATTAGTAAACAAAAATAACGTTAAAAGTAAAGCATAGCATCTACCACATCAACATATGCACTTATTCACAAGCACAATAAGTCAAATCTTCTCACAGGCTCTCAAATCCGTTTTTTAATCCATATTTTTCACATTAGAATTTTCGTACTCGTTTGAGAAAAGGAAAAAAAACCTTTGCAGTCGCAACCTTGATGAAAATTACAGTCGATTTATATACTCTAAGCACGCGGTCACACACATTAGTCTCAAACTGATTCTGAAATCCCTTTGTGGAATTGTAGATTTAATAATTGTAGTATTGCAGATTTTACAACACTGTGAAAACTTGGGCCAAGGGCCCATTATAGATTTGGTTGGGTGGATAACAGTCCATGTGACCCGACCATAGAGGCATCATAGACCGTGTTTCCACTTATTAAGAAAGAAAGAACTCTTCGGCTTATTAGCAGAAAATGCCACCAACGAAATAATAACACAAACAAAACAAATCACTCGTAATCGCAAACATTAAAAGAAAAATTTCTGAGGATAGTAGGATACTAAAGAAAAAAAGGGAAATAATTTCCCGAAGCCACCAGAATTTTCCCAGGAAAATGAAGGGAAAACCCAGGGCTGGAAAATGTCTGATGATATCTTTTTCTTCTTCTTTGTTTCTCTCAATACAAAAATTTAAAAATAGCATATGAGTATTGTCGTAAATAAACTTTGATCTTTTCTTGGGTTCAGACTCGGAAGTTTTTGCCGGAGAAGGTCTGGCCAAACTGCCACGTCGGAGGAGCGACGTTCAAGGAGGTGGAGGAACGGCGATCAGAGGCGGTGACTCGGAAAGATAAAGCTTGGCCTGTGAGGACGGCGTTGGACTGCCAGTTCTGTCCCCAGTTCCGACTCATCCTCACCCAATCAGTCTTCGATCCCTTTACACTCACTCCGGTAATATCTCCGGCGCCGGCGACGTTGGTTATTAAAACGAGGTTGAAGTATCTGAAACCGTTTACTGTAAATCTTATCCCTCCTAGCTTCCGACAAGGTACCCTGAAGAGGAAACAACAGATTCAGACAAAATAATTAACAACAAGACAAGAGCAGAAAGAGATAGTTGGATCTCTGGGGTTACTGTGGACACATGTCCTGCTTATTTCCCCGAAAAGATAATGAAAATAATATAAATATTAACTTTCATTTCAAATTAATATTTTAAATTTCCTAGAGATAAAAACAAAATGGAGAGTGATGTTTTCAGTTTCTGAAGAAGTCTGAAAACATACAGGCCGTTTTCTAAAAGTGACAGAAGCCTAGAGGAAAACAAAACACACGGATAATAACATGTTTGTTCTGGTTTTGTCAACATTACATTTTCCGAGTAGCGACTAAGCATACTAATTTAGTTTAATAACAAATGGTATTAATCCTCCCATTAGTTACATAATACTAGAACATAATTTATTTTACCTTTTAAATACTCACCTTAACATTATAAATGCTCACTATAATTAATTTTGATTCATTTATACTAAATTCTTATTAATTCCCCAAACTTAAAGAAACCGACAAAACCGTAACGGTACCGACAAGAAGAAGAGAGTACCTGCGATAGGAGACGGGGACAATGCCGGCTCGGTAGAGACCAATCTTGAGGAACATCGGCATGGCGAGGTCGAAGTGCTCTCGCGGCGGATTACACCATCCTCCGTCGTCACTCGGCTGCGCGAAATTCGGCGGACAAAAGTTCGTCGCCGTCACGAGAATCGACGGATTTCCCGGGACACACCACCTAGGGTCGTCGGTACACTTAATCTCGAAGCAAGCGCCACAGCTGAACCCGTTGTTGAACAGTGCAGTGCTTAGAGCTGCCGTGTTCACACCATATCCTTGGCTGTATAAATTCCCGTACCCACACGCGCCGCCTTTTGTAACCCCACGCGCCAACCACGAAAACAGACAGAATAGAAATAAAAGTTAGGATCATATGATAATATAATTATGGTTTATGTATGCATATTAAAACGAAAATGATAAGTGTTGTGTAGTTGGGTTTAGTAAGGTTAGAGAGTGAAAGAATAATACCCATGGTGCCGGAAGCGTCACTCCCGCCGTAAAAGGTGGCGTGTGCGTTCTGCCACGGTCCGCCAGTGTAAACGCCGGGGATTTTAGCGTTTGTAGCGGTTAAAAGAAAGGCCAACCACAAGAAGCGGATCCCAAACGCAGTCGCCGCCATTGGGATAATAAGAGAGAGAGAGAGAGAGGGGGGGGTTGTGTATTGGATAGGGCTGAGAGAAAGCGGGAAGGTCGAATGGTATTTATTGGGGATGATGCTGGTTGGATCTTTTTTACCTCACTATAAATTTTGGGTTATTTTCTTGTAGTTTTCAAGATTTACTTGGTCTGAAAGTAAATGCTGCCCATTTCGATGGTTTTATGGGCCTGTCCCATTAAAACCAAACCGAACAACTAAGACTTAACCGAGTCAAAATGTATCTTCTAAACCAAGTGGTGATCAATTGTCTTCGTAGGAAAAACCAAAATTAAATACAATAAACTGGAACTCCATACCAAATTCACATTTTTAATTGGAATACTTAAAAATATAATTACTTATACAAACAGTTATCTTTTAAAATTTTCTTTTGTCCAAAATTTTAATTGAAATCTAGTCGGAATATGTAGTTCGAAAACAGAAAATTCGAACAAATTAAATCACCAAGGAATGCCAAAAACAGTCACGTATAGTTTTCTCGCTTCGTGTTATTTTATTTGTTCTGTTTACCGAGCATAGCTTATAGCTTATGTTTTTATTTGCCATTATCTACGCATGCACGTATGTTTATAGCTAGTTTTTTTAGTCAGTCGCACCGCAGGTTAATATATACGAATGGATATTTCCTGTTTTTTATATATTTTTTGTGAACATATCTTATAAATGAGCCAAACTAATCAAGCATCACACTAAGAGCATGTGCGTAGACGAGGTCGACATAATAATATATACTATTGTTTATTTATGTTTCTTTCTGAACAACAATAAAGTTGTATTAAATTTAAGAGATAGGGCCGCAAAAGTTGAATGACATGCCTCTTGAGTTATCGTGTTACATGAGCATGTGGGATTGTCTATGATATAATTGTTACACAACTTCTATTTTCCATGTGAGCTGTAAGTTTAAGACTCTGAATAGATGATTTTAGAGCAGCTCTCTGTGTTACTGTTTACAATAATAGAGGTCACTGTTCCGAGTACGCTCCAAAAAAAAGGTACACATTTCTGCTTTTTTTTTTTAAGAATTACGACGTCATACGGTGAATTGCAGAAGTTTTTTTAAGTATAGATATATAAAGTTGGAAGGTTATATAACTAAAACAATTGATTCAATCGATCAACTAGCAGGTAAAGAAAGATAAACTATTTACACACAATTCAACAAATTGTTTGTAAGAACATGGGAAAACTTGTAAGAGCAAAACATTAAAAGATAAGCAAATAACTACTCTAGAGAACGGTTGGACTAAGAAAACGTAAATATTTCAATCTTTCTCTAGTTTCGAAGTTTCAACTCAAAATCTCCAAAACAACTATGTACATGACTATTTTTTTCCTTTAAAATAGAATAATCACTATATAAACTGTCTAACAAGAGCTTTAAGATCATGTTACATGGAAAAGTGGGAGAATAGCTGAACTCTTAGCTTTTGAATAGTCCATAGATATACTTTTATCGAATCCATAATATAGTTAATATATTAAATATGATAGAAATAAATAAAAACTTGAATTATGAATGTCAATTATTATATAAATAATCTGTAAATGTTTCTTTTTGTCATCTAAAGTTTTAGTAAGTCCGACTAGGACATGTAGCCTGATAGCTTATTCGTTTCTATAATTTTCGTCGTTTTATCACCACCCGAATTTCTATCTACGTATTGGCTGTTTTAATTTGATTAAACTAAATTCCTAATAAAAGCCCGAGTTCACAGGAATGAAAGTCATGGAAACACAAAGAAGGCCTTTCAAGTCATGGCATCCGCTATTGCAAAAATAAGAATAAAAGCGACCTTCTCTTTGTCACATTTTTAAACGATAGGCCGAATAATTGAATTAACTTTACTGACACCATCAAGAACTCAGAAGATTCGAATCTTGTTAGCGCAAGTTGTGGGTTAGCCACAATGTTGCGTTACAATGGCTAATCTCTTCTTGGTGTCTTGATTGCTCTAACGAGAGCTCAATATTCTAAAGCTATCTCTACCCTAGTGATGTTAATATCAATCCAACCTTCAGAGTTCAGATTATTAAAGAGAAAATTTATAACAGATATGCTTTAAAAAAAATAAAGTTATAACAGATAAAAATACTTGGATTTAAAGAATACTCAAAAGCAAAATGTCACTCCAGAGACCAAGACAGGGATAAACAAATCATATGCAACCAATGTACGAGAAGTTTTGATTGCGGTAATTGCAAGATGTATTACATGCTCAACCTATACAACTAGTTGATATATCCGGTTTTTCACGTGAACACGTTGAAATCGTATCATAAAGACGAAAAAAAGAAGTCAAAAGTTGATGGTAATCAGGGAAAAACTATATAGTAATACAAGATGATTTGTTAATTCTATTTTGACCTAATCAAATGTTAAGTTGGAGATGAAGTACATCAGCCGCTGTAGAGGCTCTCCTCACTAGTCACTAGAAATATTCGGTCTAGTCAGGAAAATAATTTAATTTTCAGAGAATTTTGTTCACAATTAAGGTTAAAAATTCCGAAAATAAAAAAATAGTACTACTAGTACTAGTATAATAACGTAAGGCTTTTCGATCCCCACTTTAGTACATCGTAGTTGGAGAAGAAGTAATAAAATGCCATCAAATGTGTACTGCCATTAAATGTGTACTAATTGCCCAATTTAAAAACAGATTTGTGAGCTTTAAGCTACTGTAATGACGACACGTGTCAGTCAATCAACCAACCGATAAGAAAAGCACATTTTCGCTATTGTCATATGAAGCACGACGACAGGTCCCCACAGAAAAAAAAAGCCTCTTTTAAATAAAAAAATTTCCAATAAGATCAACGGCTAGGATTGTTTTTCCTTACCTCGGATAAAGACCTTAATAATTTAAATAAATAAAAAATGAATTTATTCCGATTCCCTTTTCTCTCTTCTGGTCCCCTCCTCCACCCGCTAACCTCGTCGTCTACTACTCTCTGCTTCTTCTTCTTCCTCCCTAAGTCATCTCTTCTCTCGCATCGGATTCAAATTTTGGTTTCGTGAAAAGAAAGACTCCAAATGATTACTGATCCAGGTATAACCGGTTTTTCGGGTACGATTAACCGAAACCGTATACCGGATCAATCCTCATCGCTTCTCCCAAACCACAGCTTCAGTCCCGTAACACTCTTCGACGGTTTCAATTACAATCACATCTCCGAGAATCGCAGCACAGTCGTGACGTCAGCGACGGAGAATTCGTTATTCGCGCGGGAAGAAGAAGCAGAGGAGGAAGATCCAGCCGACGACTTCGATTTCTCCGATGCTGTTTTAGGGTACATTAGCGAGATGTTGATGGAGGAAGACATGGAGGATAAAGCTTGTATGTTACAAGAGTCTTTAGATCTCGTAGCTGCTGAGAGATCGCTCTACGAAGCTATTGGTAAGACGTATCCTCCTTCTCCTGAACGTAGTAGTAACTTATCTTTCTCTCAACGAAACAGCGAAAGCCTTGACCATGTGGTCCCCGGCGACTACGCCGGAGATCGTATTGCCTCAGGCGGGTTTATCCTCAGTGGAGTCAAGAGTGGTTTCACTTTGGATTTTCGGAATCCTCAGAGTCGTTCTCCAGTGCTAAGCGTTCCTCAGTCTCCGTATAGTTATGGAGTAGAGGAATCTTCGAATGCTTTGTATCATCGTGATGCGAGTGGAGATAGTGAATCTGTTTGGCTGTTTAGGCGTGGGATTGAAGAAGCTAGTAGGTTTCTTCCGGAGAAGAACGAGCTGATTATGAGTTTTAGAGAGGAGAACAACAGTAGGAGTAAAGGGAGGAAGAACAGTAACAGAGACGAGATCGTTGTGGAAGAAGAGAGATGTAGCAAACTACCTGCTGTGTTTTCAGAGACCATTTTGAAGTCAGATGTGGTGGATAAGATCTTGGTTCATGTACCAGGTGGAGAGAGCATGAAGGAGTTTGATGCGTTGCGTGAAGTATTGAAGAAAGGAGTGGAGAAGAAGAAATCTTCAACGCCTCAAGAAGGGAAGAGACGAGCTAGAGGAAGAGGACGAGATAGAGGAGGAGGAGGAGGAGGGCAAAATGGGAAAAAACAAGTTGTGGATTTGAGAAGTCTTTTGATACATTGTGCTCAAGCTGTTGCAGCTGATGATAGTAGGTGTGCGGGACAGTTGTTGAAACAGATACGGCAGCATTCTACGCCGTTTGGTGATGGGAACCAGAGGTTGGCTCATTGTTTTGCTAATGGTCTTGAGGCGAGGTTGGCCGGTACAGGAAGCCAGATTTACAAAGGGATTGTGAGTAAACCGAGATCTGCTGCAGCCGTGCTCAAGGCTCACCAGCTTTTTCTTGCGTGTTGCCCTTTTAGGAAGCTTTCTTATTTCATTACCAACAAGACGATACGAGATCTTGTCGGAAATTCTCCGAGGGTTCATGTTATTGATTTTGGTATCCTCTATGGTTTCCAATGGCCAACTCTTATTCACCGGTTTTCGATATATGGCTCACCGAAGCTTAGGATCACAGGGATTGAGTTTCCGCAGCCTGGTTTTCGTCCGGCACAGCGAGTTGAAGAAACCGGTCAGAGGTTAGCAGCGTATGCCAAACAATTTGGCGTTCCATTTGAGTATAAAGCGATTGCTAAGAAGTGGGATGCTATTCAACTCGAAGATCTTGATATCGACAGGGATGAGATTACTGTTGTTAATTGTCTGTACAGAGCTGAGAACTTGCATGATGAGTCGGTCAAAGTAGAGAGTTGTAGAGACACGGTTCTCAATTTGATCGGGAAGATCAATCCCGATCTTTTCGTCTTTGGCATTGTGAATGGTGCGTACAATGCTCCGTTTTTTGTGACACGGTTTCGCGAGGCTCTGTTTCATTTCTCCTCGATTTTCGACATGCTTGAGACGATTGTGCCGCGGGAAGACGAAGAGAGGATGTTTCTTGAGATGGAGGTTTTTGGGAGAGAGGCATTGAATGTGATTGCATGCGAAGGTTGGGAAAGAGTGGAGAGGCCTGAGACATACAAGCAGTGGCATGTCAGAGCTATGAGGTCAGGGTTGGTGCAAGTTCCGTTTGACCCAAGCATTATGAAGACATCGCTGCAAAAGGTCCATACATTCTACCACAAGGATTTTGTGATCGATCAAGATAACCGGTGGCTCTTGCAAGGCTGGAAGGGAAGAACCGTCATGGCTCTTTCTGTTTGGAAACCAGAGGCCAAGGCTTGACCTTGTGGTAGCATAAGAAGGACCACCTCTTCTCTTTTTCTCCTGTAATTCCCAGACAGAAGTTACAGGTACAGCTCGGATTCATATTCCATTGCCCTGTAAATGCCATCTCTTTTGCAATGAGGCTGTGTCCATCTCTTTTGCAGATGAAAGACGAGAGTGCTGCGTCCGAAGATTTTCTTAAAAAGATAATATTGATGTAAGTCACATTTTATGACATACTCAGCTAGGTTCTCCTAATGTTATTCTTGTAGCTAGGGTTGATCAGAGAGTTTGTATATTGCTAGCGGAGTTAACTTGTCTTAGATTGTAACACGTAATAAGAGGAAGCGTAGAGAAAATATGGTTTTGAAAGGAGGTTTTTACTTCTCCAATGTACACACGAGGACCAATGCTACATTGAAATAAGATGTTTTACTCCTTTATTTCTGCTATACTATTTCTGGAAAATTCTTCAGCTTGGAATCTGAGCTCCTAGTTATTAGTTGTGGTCCTTCACTGCTATTTGCTACTTTTTGGTGATCTCTAAATATATTTCAAAGGCTTTTGATATTACTTAGAAACTAGGGGAAAGACCCCTTGAGAAATAGAAAGAGCCGATTCAGGACATGTGTATCTCTCTACACATAAACAACTTATCCCTCTCAGTGTCTAATCCTATGACTCTGCTACAAAGATAAAAATAGAGAAAAAGACACTAAACAGAAAGATCAGAACCGAGTGGTTACTTGAGCAAAAAGTGCCTTGAAATCCTTTGTCGGGGTGCCTGTTCCTTCGGGCTTTGAGGCCAGATCAAGTGCTTTAGATTTTGCCTCCTCAATCTGCAACGCCTGCTCGAATAAGACACACCATGGATTAGGAGAAACGAAACTGATTTTTGAAAAGATGATGCAACGATTCTAATGTACACAAACCTGAACGCAGACTTCTGCAACATCAGCCCTTGCGATTGTTCTTGTTTCTGTCTCTAGAAGCTCGTCATCTTTTCCCACGAGTAATTCTCGAATGCCGCCTTCCTTGTCCTGCAGACCTCCCGCCCTGATTCCACGTGGAATATTTGTAAGATGAGATTCCGCCATTGCATTTTTTGAATCATATGCAACTCTTAACTACAAAAATACCTGATGATGGTGTACGGAATACCAGAATCAGCCAAGTACTGCTCGGCTTTCCTCTTCCAAACCTACAAAGTTGCAGAATGATGAAGATTATGAACATTTGCTCTGAAACTCAACTCTCTGTTCAAGAAAGCAAAGAAAGAGAGAGCACCAGAATGTTGGCATTGCCAATACTATTCAAAGGGTGGTTAATGTTTGTTCCTCCCATAGACCCGACTAAAACAATCTGCTTAACTCCTGCAGCCTTAGCTGTTTCAACAAAGACGAGATGATCATCAGCACTTTTGGATATATACACAGACAGAAAACTCAAAGAGATGAATACAAACCAGCGTCTATCTGATTCTTCTGACCAATCCAATCAACCTGCAAAAGAAAAGAAAAGGATCAAAACCAAACAAGAATGAAGAAATTCCACAAGAACACAGTACTAGTAAGTGGTTGTTCTCACTTGCTCAGGATAAGCTCCTTCATCAAAGTAGAACTCAGGTCTCCCTCCTTTGCTAGGATCAAAACCAGGCTTCATTTGAGGTACAGCACTCGTAAGAATGACCAAAGCATCAATTCCTTCAACAGCAGGTGCAATAGCTGCAGGATCTCTGATATCTCCAATGAAAAGTTCATCCTCTCCACCAATCTTCTCTTTACTCTCTTTCGTCCTCACTAAACCTCTCGCCACAAACTGATCCGACCTCTCCTTCAACTTCTTATACACAATTTGCCCTGCCATTGTTTGGTAGATGCAGAGAGGACAACACTAACACATCAAACCATTGAAGAGTCTTCTAATGCAATTTCAGAATTCTACATTGTACAGTGAATACCACAATATGAACAGAAACGAAACGATCTGAGCGAGAGAGAGAGAGAGAGAGAACCTGTTCTTCCACCGGCACCGGTAACGAGGACGGTGAGAGGTTCAGTTGTTGCGGCGGCGGAAACAATGACGGATACTCTTCTGAGGTTTCCGGTGAAGTTTCTCCGATCATAAACCGACGTTGAATCCGAAACAAGAGAGCGAAATTGGAGAGATGACGAAGAAGACGGAAGTGAGGAGCGAGGAAGTGAGACGAACGATGAAGCAACAGCTCCGGATTTAGAAGGAAGTACTGAATGGAAGAATGTCGTCGTCGTCGTCGTCATCGCCATTTTGACTGGAGTTTGGGTAGCTCAGACGATGACGAAGAGAGTGAGTGAGACACACCTTATCCTTTCTCCGATTTTCGCCACGTCACCTTATCTTTTTGAATTATTTGATTTAATTTTTTTTTCATTTTTATTCCCATGCAAGCTCGTAACGGGCCTGATTTTTTAAATATGGGCCAGGAATAACCTCTTAATTTCATGTTTATAATTTGTAGTCCGATAATCTGATTTAGATATTTTTAATTTTAGGATTTTCATAATTTTTATTTATTAGTTAACTCATAGGAAGAGGAAAATGTTATTTACAAAATGAAGAAAGCAGAGATTATTACAAAATTATAACAATCAATTCTCTGCCGGAATTTTCCACATAAGCAAAGGCGTGTTGTTTACGCTATAACCGGAGTTTCAACGGGAAGTTTGCCGGAGTACCTAACTTTCTCAGGCTTAGCCTTTGATTCCCAGAGCTCAGGCAAAGCTTCTTTCAGGTTGTGAATGTTCTCTACTGCATAATCTGCAAATTTCACTCTCTGCGAAGTCCCCACCTATTGATTGTTCAGTTAATTAATCTCGACCGTTCACTCTCCAGGGTTGCATTATTTAGAGAAATAAACGTTTATTTAACTCACCAGAACGGTATTCAGACCGACGCGTTTACCGGCTTGAATGTTTCGAACACTGTCATCGAAGAACAACTACAAGAAGAAAAAAACGGTTAATGAGAGATCAAAGTAAATAATTGAGTCCACAAGATTCGGAGAGTGACACTCACGGTTCTTTGAGGCTCAATGTTGGCGATTTCAAGAGCCTTTACGATGGCGGTTTCAGATGGTTTGCAGACGATTGGTGTTTTAGGCAAACCGGATAGTGGCTGTTCATGATCAGACGATAAATATGTGATGATGTCGAAGATCTCATCATTTTCATTAATGTTGTCGCAGTTAGTAGAGTTCAATGATTCAAAGCAAAGTATTCCTTCGAAACAGTCCTCTAGCCCTAGCCTCTCTAGGGCTCTAGCTGCGTGTAACTTATCAGCGTTCGTGAAGATCTGCAAAATTGTGACAGATTCATATTAATTAATCTCTATATTTGTAAATCAAAGATGTAACTTTTGTAGGCATGATTAATTTGGAAGAAACATTACGATCTTGCGAAGAGGCAGGCTAAGTAAAAGAGTTCTCAAAATGGGATCTGGCTTGATGTTCTCATAAGGTAGCCTCCCATGTACGTAACTGTTAAAAACAAATAAGATAAGTTTCAGAATCATCATATAATTTATAGTATCATTGATAGAGATTTTATATACATTACATACCTGTGATACTCATCGTAGTCGAAGTTATAACCTATGGCCTGAAAATAGATATGATCGAACTCGATCAAGAATCAACATATGGAAAATTTAAAGTGGTTTAGTTGAAGTATAAGAGAGAAGTAAATTTACACGGAGACCGGCCATGGTAGTTCCATAGTTCTTGTAAAGTGAATTAGACAACTCTAAGATCTTACTCTTGTCGACTCCAAGCTTCTCCACCATGTAATCTACCCAAAACAAAAACACAATATTATAGCCTCAATACTCGTACGATTTTGCAGAAGTGGTATGAGTATGGCCTGCAGCAGAAGAAATTTACATATGGGAAAGAAGAAAGTCACCTTTGATGTTCTGTCCACATTCTCTAGCAATTCCAGAGCTCACTGGATAAAGGGTATCATCAAGATCTGCAAAATTCGCACAAATTATACATTCTTCCTAAAAAAACAGAGTAACTTGCGGAAAAGAAAACAAAACAGAGAAATTTGCCTCTTACCAAATAAAAGGGTATCATATTTTGGGTACTCAGTCTCCATTTTTAGTTGATAAATCGCTGGTTTTTTTCACTCCTCGAGACACCTTTATTGACAGAGAATATTAGTTCAGTGACATCATGCTTAATTAAAGAAGAGGAGGAAAACGAGATTCAGACAAATATGGTGGGAACAAAACAGCCACAGTGTGCAAGTTTAATTCTCCATGTGTTTGGGGATTATGTTTTGATTGGCTGATTTCACACCGTCCACTGAAAATCGAATAATTATTGACTTTGATCTAAAACCCTTTCATAATTATTAAAACAAAACATGATTGAAACGTTTAAATAAAGTAAAAGAATATTTAAGTAGAAGATAATAACTTTAATAAGAATATTATATTTTTATGGAAAGTTAGAAAACGTTGGGAAAGAAAATGAAATGTTTTGACATCAGAAAAAACAAAGTATAACAGAAATAATATTTGACCCAAAAAAGAAAACAGAAATAATCAAAACGTAACGAAATAGTAAAATTAAAAGTTGTTTGGTTTTATATCAATCTTGACGTGGTTGGGAACTTATGCAACAAACTAACAATTAACAAAGGCTAGTCACAATGTAGTTTTATCATATGAACTATGAAGACAATTAAAAAACAATAATTTCTTCGAGCTTGAATAAATGCATATATAAATTGTTTCCAAAATTTTAGAATGAACATATTCAACTCATAAGGAAAGCGAGAGAGCAATACCAAAAAAAGAAAAGAAGAAGCATATATATTATCGGACCTGATCCAAGAGATAAAGCTAATGAAAACGCAGATGATAAGAGGTGAAAGGCAGACAAGGCAGAAGAAAGGGAAGGAGAATGAGTAGAGGCAAAAGGGGTTTATATAGAGGAGAAAGCCAACGCGGTTTTCGACTTTTTCACGTCGATATGTTACGTGCTTTCCATTTTCTTTTTTTTTTTTTTCTTTTTGGTAATTTGTTTAATGATTCTTATTTCTCTTTTGAGTTACAAAATGCTTCTCTTTTTGTACTTCTCATAAATTTATGTAATATATACTACTAATTTGAATAGTTTTTATAATAATGTACAGTTACGTAACGTGTTCAATTTGAATCGAAATTATATTTGCTTCAACCGGAACTAAACGATGCACTTTTCTAACTATTATAATTTAGCTTTATGTCAACTACAATATATAGACTTTATCTAATTAATTATGTAATATTCAAAAGTTACAGTTTAAAAAGATCTACATTGGTGTGCCGAACACAAATATATACCTTCAAATTATCGGCTCATCGCTGGCTCGATCGATGCCATCATATATATTATTACTTTAAGAAATATAAATCGGAAATTTTTATGTTATAGATTTACAAATTTTTTAAATTATCGAAGATTGTTTAGCAATAATTTAGTTTACGATCTTGCTTCTTCCGATTAGTGCATAACAAGTTTTACCACTTTATTTGATACTTAGTTTATAGGAATTGAGAATAGTACACAACTATAAAATATCTACTCCATCGGAGACATGTGTGTTTTGTGTAGTGGTGTAAATGTAGTAGATACAGCTAGCTATTGATCTACGACCAAATTTGTACAAAAGACACATGTGATGATTGAAACCAATACAAAATTTTTTAAGACGATGAGCTGTCACCTTCTCATTCTCTATTATTCTTGATTAGTATTTTTGTGTTTTGTTTTCGAACAAACCCTTCAATAATTTGATCAACAAAGCTATCAAAAGATAATTGATCAAAAAGAAGACTTGTACCATACGGTTTTGTTTCATATGATAAGTTATTTTTATAGAACTTGGTTTGATTATATCACATTCATCACTCAGTCCCAAGAAGTTGTGATTTTGACTTTTCGGTATCCTAGTAATTATTCTCTTTCAAATCAATTTAGTTTAGGCACCGTTAATATTATTTTATCTGCCTGATTTCGAAGTTTGGTTATCGGATATCTATAATTTTGTTTTTAAAATATTATACTAACCTTTTATTTATTTATTTCTTGTAAAAAATTCCCGATCTGAATCCGGGTATAGGAATATCTGAAATCTAGATATTTTAACGTGGATTCAGATATAAATCGTTGTAACTTAGAAGTTAGAACCAAATATTCGTACTGTTTAACACCATCTAGCTACAACTAACTAATCATATATCATTTCAAAGTTTTGGTGACACGCGTGACGTGTGGAACGAAGTGATTTATCACCATTGTTATTTTTATCATAACTCACAAGTCACAAGTACATGAGTACGTGTATGTGTAATTACACTTCTTGAAAATGACCATTGTGTCCCTTTCGCATCAATAATATCATAGTTTTCTTTCCATCCTTCACAGTGGCGAGTGGCGACCTGTGAATATTTGTACTATATTTTTATATTTAGGCTGTGAGTACGCATTGTGTGATTACGCTTCTGGAAACTGACCATTGTGTCCCTTTCGCGTCAATAATTTCACAACTGGATTTTCTTCGTTGAACAGTGGCGATTTATGTAACTTCTACGTGATTGATGAAAAGGAAAAAAGTTTTGCACATATTTATTATTTTTTAAAAAGACGATTACGAAGATACAATGATCTACAAAAATAATTTTATTTTATGTTTAAACACCAATAGATTAGAGGTAAACAAAACAATCAAAAGTCAAAACACTACTATATTTTAGGTTTTTTTTATCTATCTTAATTTTGTTTTTCTCTTTACCTGTCGTGGATCTAACAATATGCTTCCTAAACCAAATAAGCTATAAAGAAGTCATGCAAAAAACTAAATTTAGAGCCATGGTAGGACATTTTAGTTAGAGAAAATGCATCGTATTGTAGCGCAATGACCATGATCTAAAGCAATTGGTCAATTGGATTACACCTCTCTGACCTTAATGCACATGAATTCGATATTTGCTGTAAACTAAAGCGTTTTTGCTTAGGTCGCTTAAACTCTTCAACTTCGATTTAAGTAATTAGGGGAAACTCCTGCTGTAAGGCATCCTTATCCTTGGTAGTAGTTGGCGGCGTTCCATCACCGACTCGGTGCTAGGTCTTAGCTTTGGATTAATTTGAGAAGTCCAAAACCGAGTATCACTTAGATATCACTTAATTAACATGAGTTTTACTAGTCGATCCAACACCTAGCTTCTAGGCGCATATGACCTGTTCTTCCATCACTTGTTTTTCTTACTATGCCTCTGTACCGGGGACCTCCACGAACATTGAAACTCATGTAGAAGATTGCATTGCTCGACTTTAGCTTCATACTCGACTCTACATCTTCCTTTGTTTGCACCATTACTTGCTTCATATCAAATGGCATATAATCACTCTGCAAGACACCACGAAACAAAACAGAGCTTTTGTTGAGAAAAGAGTGTCCTATGCCCACTATACATATCTAATGATATGCATTTTTTCTATCCTCACCATGTAACAGTGCCACTCAGAGAACAATGCAGCTTCAGCATATAGATAAAGCCATTCATTGTCTCGCAACTCCGATCCTTTCACCTACAAGTTGAACATATAAATAATAAAATGAGTTGAAGATAGAACATATAAATAACAGATCAGATACTTAACAAGATGAGTCAAAAAGACTTCACCTCATACAAGTCTAGCTTATCACCTCCATCACCCGCTGGCCAATCCGGCATATCACCTTTATAAAAGTCATCTATAGCATCGAAGTCCCAAACGACAGTTGGGACTCCAATTCCTACAGCAGAATTATCTAAAAGATTAGCCAGCCATGACTGTAAAAAGCAGTGAAATATTATTACCACAACATTCTCTCTATCTTTATCATTTTAGCAAGCAAAATTTGAACCTGGTACTTGAGGCTTGATTCTGCATATTTTAGTCAGTAGTACCAAGCGTGCTTTCTTCTTCATCACTGCTTCCGTGACCATGGTTTGGAAAGTGTGGAGTGAGTTGTTGACCGGATCCATCACCTCTGATGTTGAATAGGAATTGTAAAGTGAAGCGATTTCTGCGTTCACTTTTAAAACTCTCTTAAATTGTAACTTGGTCCCCTACAAACGTCAAATTTTGTTTCTCTCTTATCAATCACACCACACCAGTAATGCACCCACACATGTAAAAACACCAATCATATAGGTACCTTTTCAGTATTGTAACAGTGGAGTCCTGCCTTTGCAAAGAGTGTGTCGTAACAACTACATCCACTAGGAACTATCCCGTTAAATATATGATTGAAGAAATCAACGTCGAATCCCTACAAAATAAATACTTGTTTAAGAATTCGATAATAAAACCTAAATCCTCGAAAATGAAAACGACGTCGGAAAGTATAAATTACTTATACAAGACTCCACAACTTGCAGGCGATACTTTTCCCGTTCGACCGGATCCATGTCTTCGTCGGAGGAATTAGCTTCTTCTTCTTCTATACGGACGAAGGTGGACAATAGACAGGAGCTTCTTCGAGCTTTCTCTTACGATGAGGAGGTTCCTGAAACCACCGATTCGCTTCTTCCAACATCACATCATACATCTTTCCGATTTCGTTCAAACCTCTTCTTCTTCTGATACTTTTTGGTGTCTAATCCGGAAACCAAAGAGATGTTATGTCTGAATAAAATTATGATACGACAATAGGTTTTCCGAAGTCTTAAGTTTTGTTTTAATTTTCTTTTATATATATATTTTCACCCCTCTACTTTAGTTTATTTTAAATTGGACCCCGTATTATTTTTAAGCCCCAAATCAATACTTTATAGCCCTTTTTACTAATTTGAAAAATAACACTTGAGATTTCCTAAAAAGGATGGATAAACAAACTGTTTCGTTTCAAATAGTCAGTTCAATTTCCTTTTCTTACTTGGATTTGGTTTTATAATGCCATTAGACTTAGGTATTGGTGAAGTCGACCGAATATAAATATATGGTTCTCTAGATAGCGTAACAAAAGCATCCAACTTTCTCCTCCAAGCAATCTGCCTGCCTTCCTATATAATCTCTAGACGCAGAAAATATTAACAAATTAAGATGAATCAAGATGTTGTATATTTACTTATAACTCTCGGTGTGGTGGCTGCAGTGCTTCTTAGCATTTGCTGCCTTATTACCGTTTGCACTAAACCAAAAGAGGATAAGAAGCTGACCGGTTCCACTGATGACTTGGAAAAGGGTCAGGCGGCTACACACGATGTTTCAGGTTTGATGATTTCGACAGCCTCTGCCACTGATGTTGCTGCAACTGGTCATAATCATCATCACAAAGGCACTCATCATCATCATAATCAGCACCATAAAGGCACTCATCATAATCATCATCAAAGCTTCGGTGGTTACCATCACCATCACAGCAGCTTCACACATCATGATAGTCATCACAACGCATCCTTCGATGGCGGTCATCATCATCATTAGATTCTTCATATAAAAACAGATATCAGTGTTTTATGTAGCATAACTTGCTTTCGTGCGTGTGGATTTATTTACATTACTTACAGATGTCTGTTTCGAATTTCTATCCTTTTCTATATAAAAGAAATACAAATCGCATTCTGCCAAAATACATTCTATCCGTCCGTCTATTGTTTACTTTGAATTGGTTTGTTTCAGGTAGGTTCTTTATAGAACCTGATATAGTTATCCGTTAATTACATGTATCTTACACTCCACACTTTATTAATTGGTTATTGTTTAATACATTACACAAAGTACAAATTGTTTTTTTGATAACCTCAAACTATATTTATTAGGCACGGTATTATGATGATCCAACCCTCTTTTCCTATTTTGGAAAAGGAAGATTTCAATTAATACAAGCCATTTCTCAAATTAATTCCTTTACCATATACAAGAGATTTAAAAGTAAAAGAAAAAAAGTGGAGTAAATTGTTCTGATTTCTTCTATTTGGAGAACTGCGTACACAAATCTTTTCTTTGGCAGCGATACGAAACAACTCAATATTTAAAACGCCGAGAGAGATTCTCAACACAGAACACTAAAGGACGGTTGATTCTGTAAGTAGGTTTCTTTACGTACTCTACAAGCAACAACAAAATAATTAAGAAAATAAAACGCGGTTCCTTTCTTTTACATCAAAACAGAGTGGTTTGGCGACCGATTCTTCTCGGCAACCCAAAATTTTGATACGATCGGATTTCACCAGTAATTGTAGCCGTCACAATCACCATCCCCCAAGCCGTCGGCTGTATGGTTTGTGGACCGTGGCCTCCGCTGTCGAACCACGACCACGAAGATAATCTCGACGACGTGTTTATCGACGGAGATTCTCCAAACCTCGATGAATTCTGCTCCGAACCGTTTATGCTCGACCCAAACGACTCGCTGCTTCCTACCTCCGGTCCAACCTCTTCCTCCGGTTGTTGCTGCGGACTCTGCGTAGCGGTTTTCTTAGGGATGGGAGGTAATCCAGGTTTCTTATTGCGGTTAGACGTAGTTGGTGCCGCCGCTGAGGTTTCTTCTCTTGTTGGTGAGCCTATGGCTGATGAAGGCTGGCTCGAAGTGGATATACGCTTTGAGTGGCGTTTAGAGTGCATCTGAACCGGTGGTGGCTCGCCTCTAACATGACCGTGCCATGGGACAGCGGCAGAAACATCTTTACATTGAAAATGTTCGTGTGATTGTGTCATAACTGTTGATCTTCTGCCTGTTTCCGATGATGTTCGGTGACTGTCGCGTTTCCACAGGTAAACCTGAGAGTCTTCGCTCGCACAGACTATGTATTTTCCGTCTTGGCTATACGAAGCCGAGATTTGGCTGCTCGTGTTTCTAAAGCCTGTCAACAAAACGGTCAATTTTTTTTGTTCGGCATATAGATAGATCGATCAACGCAGGTTGTTTGTTTGGATTCATTTTGCTTGTCTAGGAAGTTTACCTTTGAATTTGTGAATAACTTCAGAACCGTCAAGAATTCTAATCCGTGAATCAGCTGATGTGACAAGAACTTCTGATGGATTCACCGGGGAAAACTACAAAGTATGAAGTCACTTACATTAAATGGTGTTTCTTTACGCAAGTCTTGACGACGAATTTTTGTTCTTTAAAAGAAACGTACCTGAAAACTAGTGATCTTCTTTTTTGCTTGCGACTTCTTATGGGCCTGAACATCAATCTGATTAGTTTGATTCAGCTTACAGTCTGTTCTACACAGAAAAAACGACACGTAGCAGTGAAAACAGAGTATTCGACTTGGAAATGATGTTTGAGTCAGAAAGAGCCAAGGGAGAACCTTCTGTATCGTAAGCACGGCAAATTCCTTTGTTTGACCCTATAAATGCACCCTTCAATCAAGAAACCCAAAATTTCTATCATTAAAGAACCATAACATGGATTGGGTTTTGCAGACTATGGCAAGAAATAGAGCTGATACCTGACCGTCTGGAGTGTAGCAAGCAGCAGTGACCATTTCATGAAGATCACTCCACTCCACAACCTGTCGATTCTGTATGCTCCATATCCTTATCTTAGCATCAAGCGACCCACTTATGAAATAGTTTTCATCCACTGGGTTAAACTGAATGCATGTCACTGTTGAACCAAAGGGACAATGGTCAAAAACAGAATGCAGCAAACAATTTGAGACATGTTCTTATGTGGAAAATGTGAAAAAAACGGATAAACAGAATGTTGTCTCACCATAGTCATTGTGGGCAAACAATTTGAGACATGTTCTAGTTTCTAGATCCCATAACCTAACTGTTTTGTCCATGGAAGACGAAAGAAGAAGCTGAGATTTGGACCATGACAGATCCAAAATATCAGCCAAATGACCTTTCAAAGAGCAAACAGGTTTCTCCGAAAAGGAGAAGACGGTTTCAGGAACATGGACGTATTCAGGAATATGGTTGTTGTTTCTTCTTCCTGATGAGCCTTTTCCTTTCTTTTTCTTGTCTGCCGAAGTAATCTCACTCCCAGCAAATGATCTTTCCACAGAGTCACAAAGTGATGGATGAATCGGAGTGAGACTCCCTTCGTTCATAGACATTAGCTCACATTCTTGAACCTCCCATACGTGAATGACTTGATCCTGTCCTCCGCTCGCAAGGTAATGAGCATCCGGACTAAACTTGATAGTCCAAACCGCACCTTCGTGAGCTTGGATCTCTTGACACATATGCAAAGCGCTCAACTCCTTGTAAGACTTCCCTGTTGGCCTCACTTTCACCCACTCATTAGCTTTGCCATGTTTCTGATCTTTCCCCTTCTTAGGACTATCGCTGGTGCTTCCATCGCTTACATCTTTATCTGCAACTCTTAAACTCATAGAGTGAGCTACACCTTTAATGTTCTTCAGCAACGCAGCTCCTCTTCTCTTGCTCAGCCTCACGCTCTTTGACAGATACGAGTTGAATTTCCGAAGATCCACAAAAGGCTCGTAGTTAATCCTGTTGACATTCTCTCTACGCATAAGCTCTTTAACCACAGGTGAATACCCAACGCATTTCTCAAACTCCTCCAAAGTTAACTGCTTTCCCGTCTGCAAATCACTAAGCCTATTCCACATTCCATCTTCATCATACTCATTCACTATAAATTCCTTCCCCGTGTCAAGATTCTTAATCAAGAAAAACGCACCAAGCCTTGCTTTCGACGACATAACCGATGTCAACGCGTCTGAACCACCAACACCACGAGAGCCCCTTCCGTTCCTACAAACCGCAGGGGATTGTCTGATTGGAGTTTGGTACTGACAGATTCTTGTCCGAGTAACTCCGATGGTCGAATACGTTCTGGTGAGACGCTGCTTGGAGATTTTCCCTAGAAGCTCTTCTTTCCTCCGCTTCTCAATCAAAAACCTCTCAATGTCCGATTCCGATCTCGACCGAGCGAACATAACCGGAACTGGAGGAGCATTGTCATGATCCTGAGCCATCTCAGCCTCACCGCGAACATCATCTTTACCTTCAACTTCACCATTCTTCTTCTTCTTCATCTTCTTATTATCTTCACCGTTGCTAACATTAGAGACAACCCTACGAATGGATACAGCACCAACCATGTCCTTGTTGCTAACGAGACCCATCCCGTGGAGGAGACGACGACGTCGCTCTGAAATCGATCCCGGAGCTGCCATCCAGATATCGTAATCAGGAGACATCGCCGGGGTACGGAACTTCCTCGAGGCGTTGGAAACAGAGGTCAAGGAAGAGACGGCAGAGGAAAAGGAGATTCGACAGTCGTCGAAATCTTCTTCTTCGTCGTCCTCATCAGAAGAAGATCCAGCCATGTCGAAAGTAAGTGCGGAGGAGAGACGATCATGAGTTTCGAAGAACCTATCGTCGTCGTCTTCGAAATCACCTAATCCTGCCCAGTCCATCGTCATCGTCCTCTTCCGACCCAACCTGTTTCCTCCACCATTCTCCATCGATTCGCAAACTCGAGGAAACAACTAATTGAAATTGCATACGAAATTGAAACGAATTTCGAATATTTTGGCCTCTCTCGACGATGATGTTGTCAGGGAGATGATGATCGATCGTTATTCAGCAGAGGAGCACCGTTATGGAAAGATGGGCAAATCGGGGAATTATGGGGGAAAAAGTGTCAAGACGTGTTTCTCTTTGTAAGACATCTCGTCACGTTCATTTTCAGTTTCATACTTTTTTAAAAATGATATTTGAAAACACGATTCAACCAAAGATCGTGGAAGCATGTTTTTGCCCTTCTTAGGACAACAAGTTCAATGTCTAATTTACGTTTGGTCCGACTTTAATATGAACACATCATATGTTCCACTTTACTTGTAATAAAAGGAGGAAACAAATTACTAGTCTAAAACTAATTTATAAGGTTCGTTTTCTGTTTTTTTATTTATTTCACAATTAAAAAAAAATATTACTATTTTATCTTTAAATTGAATCCTTGGATGAAAAAGAAATAAGATTAAAATATCCATTTGCTTGCATCTTGGGGTTTAAGCTGCTTTCGGCCAAGAAGACCGATCTGTAAGGAATGCACATTCTAGCAAGGCTTTGAATCCTAGTCTCGACCCATCATGCCATCACGTTTTATTAGGACGAACTTTACTTAACATAAAGACGATTACATTATTAGGAAGAACGTCTTAGTTTGGGGTTAATAAAACGTGTACATTCTTAATAAAGACGATTACAGTATTAAGAGGACTTTTGACCATGATAAGAAGAATTTCAGATTCTTTTTGTCATAAATATTTTGACCATTTATAGAAGAGATCCGATACTAAGCTTTTCTTCAAAACAAATCTTCATATTATTAGTGATCATTTTGGGAGAATAGTGTCTTTTGCAGGATGAGTGCAAGCATAGTGAATAAAACTGCCTAATTTTAAGAGCAAAAGAGAGTTTGGGATTCCACAGACTTAAATGACTTTCTAGATCATCAGATTATATGATTGGAAGTTTGGAACTTGATTTCTGATCAAGACAGAAGCAGACTAGAGTTACAGTTAATCAGAATCTTGTAAGTTGGAGACTAGAGTGTTTCGAGAACTCGTTTGCTATATAGATAAAAGCGAACGATGATACAGCCCAGCCAATGCAGTGTTTGTTACGGGCAAAGTCCGATAAAATATTACAGCCCAATAGCAATACCAAGAAAAAAATATTTGAACATAGATTGTTGGAGAGAACAGATGCAGGAGCTTGGATATGAGCAGCGAGGTCAGCTAAGATCTGTACTATATGACGCACAAAGTCTAGTCAGTCTATCAAAAGGCTGTATGACGCACAAAGTCCAACAGGATTTTCATCACGAAAGGACCAAAAATATTAACACGAGGTTACTTATATTCCTGGTATGACTGATGAAGGAGCAATGAATGTTTGAGCAAACAAGTTTCTTAGTGTTAGTATAGTGTTTTGTTCTTAATTCTTATAAGCGAAATTATGAATCTCCCACTACTATTAACTGTATCCTGTTTACAAACATTTCAAAAACCTCTCCAATCACTTTGAGATGAAGGTTTTATTGTTCACAAGAATCAAAAGGATGAGAGACTACATAATCAACACAGGTCTCTATATACATGTTCATATATGTTTTTGAGTCTAATATCATTTCGTCACAGCATGAGAGTTGAGAAGTATTGCTCGAATTCTTGATCAATTGTAGGCTTCTTTGCGCCATGCCTAGGAGAATCTGCACACATAAAACTAACTTAGTGAATTCCCGGTTCAGGGAATCGGTATGGACAAAACCAAAATCGGGTTTTTTTTATACCTTGGTCAACAGTCCATCTCCCAGAGGACAGAACAAAGTTAGCAGCATTACTACATCCTTTAGCTTCTTCTTCGTTTTCTTCTTCTTCATCAAGATAGAGAATGTTTTCAATGTCTTTGTCTGAAAAATCCTCTAGGTTTTGGGTGCCATAGATAAAATCGAGATGGCTTTCGAAAAAGATCATCTTGTCTTCACCGCACGATCCAGATGATTCCTCTTTCATCTCAATATCATTTTCACATTCCATAGAAGTCGAGTTCACGCATGACACTGAATACTCTGAATCAAGCTCTGATCTGCCATTGCTATTGTCGGAACAAGCGACATTGTCAAAACAAGCATGCTTCGACATAGGTAATAATGATAACTCCGATTGATCTGTCTGAAATTTCCTCTTCTTGCTCACCTCAACCGCTTCCATTTTCAACACATTTGTACTACTGATCATGTCCTGGAAACTGCAAGAACCCAACAATAACAAATGAGCATATATAATAATTTCACTATAAAGATAACTGTTTAGTGGATCTCTTAATCACCAATTTTAGTGATCATGAACTTGATAAGGGTTTGGTAAAAAAGGAAAACTGGAAATCACATTTATTTAAATAACGCTAACATGAAGACAATGCTCTCAACAAATCCTCTGCAGGCTGTAGCTGTGATCTGGTCAACCATTGACATGAATAAATACAAGTTACAAATCAATCATCCTATGTATCTATGTTTCTTTGAGAACTGAGAAGAGGAATAAGAAGAGCAAGAAATATGATCACTAAATTAGACTCTAATTAATCATTGTCAGATTATATAAATACATAGAGATCTGATATTTGAAAAGCTCAACTACCTGAGGCTTGCATATTCAAGTAACAATATAATAAGAGGAAACGATTCAGAAACTAAAACCTGTTAATCTCAGATAGCTTCTTGTTATCCACTTCCTCTTCAGGCATAGATCGCTTAGAGAGTTGAAAGATATTGCTCTTTTTTTTTTCCTTTTCCTCGTTAATTTTAAATGACGAAAAAATGCTCTTACCTCTTTCGGAGGGTCGTAATATCTGGAACTGGAAACTTTTAAAAAATATAAATGAATCATAAATAATTCCGCACTCGACGTAGGAGCGTGTCGCGTGTACTCTACTAACTTATATAAACCGTCGATCTCGTTTATACGGTGTTTGATTCGGCGCGTGTACTACACCGAGAGAAGAATCTAGGCGCTGGAGAGGTGACCCATCTCCTTTCACGGGACCCCTTTCTTTTAGCTTTCGCTCCATACGATTTTGTAATTTCTTTTACAATTGTCCCATAACGATCTCTTTATGGGATTTGGATGAGGTCTAAATATTTAAATTTTCTTTTTTATATATGTATACATACTTATCATTTAACCAGCAGCCAAAAAAATACTGTTCTATAATCATATATTTGCCGACAAAAAAAAATACTGTTTATATTTATCTTTAAGGAAAATCTAATTTTAGAAGTACCACAACTTGTTTTTATTCTAACAATCATCACAACTTGCTTTTGTAAAATCGTTTTAGAAAAAACCTTCAGACATTTAATCTGCATTGCTCAACTGATACATGAAGTCTTCCATTCTATAAATTTTTCAAAAACTTAAAATTACTTTTGGACAACATTTTTTTTCGAAAATGTGGTATGTCTTAAAATGTTAGCTCGTAGTCTCGTACCATGATGACAAAATAGTATTTTAGTTTTTACTGGTCTGGTCTACTACCTACACAGAAATATCCTACTAATAATTTAGAATCGACACGTCATAACGTACTGGATCACGTGCCTCGCATATGCCCACGAGGCACATCATATGGCGCTGTCTGATGATTTTTTTGCTTTCCATCATTGCAACTCGTAAGAAGAGAAGCTGAAACCAGATCTTCCTTCGTTAACTGTTTTCAGGTCCAGCTTCTGAAACGGACTGACCAAAAGAATCGATCGTAGAAGCATGATTAATCAACTTCTGTATACCAAAACAATAACAGATTATAGTTTGTGTCATAGAGAAGATCCTGGACTAACCTGCTGTTAGGGTCATAATAGAAACCGCTGATGGATCCGTCGCTGCAGGAGAAGCATACGTAGTAAAATCCAGCTATTGTTAGTCCACAATCTGTGCCAACATTTACAAAGTATTGCTCTTTCCATCTCTGCATCACCAGATGTAAACCGGGGGTTACAGGAATTATAGGATATAACTCAGAGAATTGGATGATCCGAATTGATATGAAACTTATAATTTTTACCATAAATATGTTATGATAATTGCTAAGATCCAATTGCCTGCCACCGTCAGATTCAACTTGTCCCTGCACGATTAGTTCAGGACGTGGTTTAGGAGATGTTACTGACTCTACAAGCAAGTAACTCGAGTGGATTACCTGAAGAGGCGAAAAAGATGGGAACTTTGACCAATGTCTCATATCATCTTCCCTCCTGTGAACAAATATTTGTCAGAATGTATTCACAATAAGAGATGACTAGCTTCGAATCTTCAAGAATAAAGGGGTTGGGACATACGTGGCTTCCCATTTTCCTGTGTAGAAAGTATAATTCTTTCCATCAACAATTTCCCCTTCCCAGAATGTTATGACCTGACACGCATAACAAACAGTTAAGAATCGTTGTTCCTGTAATTGTATTTCAATGGGAAGCAACATGAAGGCAACAAACAAGTCAGAAGGTAAGGGATTTACAGGAGTGTCTGCCATGGGAACATTTAGAGCTTCCATAGTGCCACAAAGATAGCCATGGTCAAGGTCAATTCCCTGTATCTGGACATTAACTCTCCAAGCTTCCTCCTTCTGTTGATTAGAGACATTTTGCGTACCAGAAAAAGCCTGCAGAATATAAACATGTAAGTAATGCCACAACTCAAAAAGCCCTCAGCTTTACGTTCACTACAAATAAACAAATATTTTGGAGAAAGCTCTACAATTCCTACTTAATATAAGTGCACTTGGATTCCCCATACATACAGGCCAACAGACAAAGCTAACAAAAGAGTCTTTGGACCATACGATGGCGTTTGCTGCCTATGAACAATGTTCGTGTCTGAACAAATAAGACACTATAGATCTTTTAATCTTTTTTGGCTTTCCTTCATAGCCAAACATGAGACACAGTTGATCTGACTGAATGAACCAGAACTACCAACTGATTCTCAACCCTCGAGGAAATTTCACTTATCCTCAGATTCTGCTTATAACTACCAAAGCCATAACAAACATAGAGAATCATGGAAGTTGGAATCTTTTTACCTGGCCGGCGCCAAGAAGTGAACTAGGCGGAAGTGGTGATCGATTCCCAGGATCAGTTCCTAAAAGTGGCAACAATCTCCAATGAATGAACAAACAGGGAATAGTAGACTTTAATAGACAAACCGGAAAAAACCGAAATTCAAAATTGGGAAGAAGCGAGAAACCTGAAACCTGGGCAGGCGCGTTGCTCTCCACAACTCTCACCGGCATTTTCTTCTCCCCGTCGTTGCCGTCTGACTCTCTCCTCCTCCTGATGAAAATGGAGATCAACACAGCTGAAATGGGCTCAAGCCCAAAAACAGAAAACCACATCATAGGCCGGTTCGGTTGTTAAATAAGTAATTAAACCGGTAAAATTTTGCGAACCGCGAAATTAAGAGTGTGTACTCTCATAACCGAATTGTAAAAGTGGACCCTGAAAACAAAAACCCACTCTTTCACAAAACCCTTCTCTCTCTCCTCGCCTTCGCGTAACTCTGCTCCGTCTCAGGTTTCTTTTTGAACTTTGTTTGTTATCCGTTTCAATTCTCGCATCCTCTGATTGGGTGAGTTCATGGGTTTTGTTTTGAATCTTCTACATGTTCACTTATGCGAATTAACATTAATCCTAATGAATTCTCAGCCTTAGTGGTATCGGATTCCCTCTATAAATATCGAACCTTTAGAGCTGACTTCTCAAATCGTCTCTCCTACCACAGCTCGAAACCAGGTTAGTCTTCTTCTCAACTTGCCTCTCACATTAGCTTCTTCTTACGCCGTTTTTTAATGCTCCAAAGTTTTTGTATTTTCATGCTTGGGATGCTAATACTGCGCTATATTCTAGATGTTGCTTTTGAAACAGAGCTCAGCTGCTGTTCTTGTTGCTGGGAATCCAAGTCATTTCCTCCACACTACTCGCTCCACTTACAGAGTTGGATCTCTTCCAGTGAGCAAGACAAAGAGTTTCTCCATGGCAGCAAACTTGCAGAAGCTTCCCACTTCTCCATCTGGGAAGTTCAGTCCGGTTTTAGCCTGTAGCTCTCACGATGCTTCTCCTATCAGGTACCTATGTCTCCTGTAACTTTTAATTTGGGGTTAGAGCGTATTTTTGTTCGGGTATATGCATGGTTTAGTTGCAAATCCTGTCTGTTATGTGTTTGGATTATAATGGTGTCACCTCATAGCAATTATTCATTACATTAGAGAAGGAATGAACTGTTTTCTCTAATATGATTTGTCTTTTTACTTTGAAAGTGAGAATAAGGAGAAGCAAAGTGTCCATGGAGTTTCTGAGATAATTGTGGGAGTGTTGGGGGGTGGACAATTGGGTCGTATGCTTTGTCAAGCTGCTTCTCAAATGGCTATCAAGGTTATGATTTTGGATCCCTCAGAGAATTGTTCAGCAAGTTCACTGTCTTACGGTCACATGGTTGATAGCTTTGACGACAGTGCTACAGTAGAAGAATTTGCAAAAAGGTCCGTGCATTTGTTCTGTTCCCTGAATGCGTTAAGTTTTCCATGCCTATTGTTGGTAACAACATTGACGTTTGTTTTTGTTTATCGTCGTAGTTAGATGTGGAGTCTTGACCGTGGAAATTGAACATGTTGACGTGGAAACATTAGAGAAGCTTGAGAAACAAGGAGTAGATTGCCAACCAAAAGCCTCTACTATCAGGATAATACAGGTATCTTAACCTCTCGAATATTTTCATCAACTGAAATGTGTTGAATATTTGAAGTTTGTCAAGCAATGTGGTTTATGTGAGGCAGTTTGATGTTTCAGGATAAATACATGCAAAAAGTTCATTTCTCTCAGCATGGCATCCCACTTCCAGAGTTTATGGAGGTTAGGCCTTCGTTTATGTTTTGTGAAAAAATCACTCACGAAGTTTTTCATGAATCATGAGGAGATTTTGTTATAAATTTCAACCCTTATGCCCTGATATGACAGATAGGCGATATTGAAGGAGCGGAAAGAGCGGGTGAACTTTTTGGCTACCCTGTTATGATCAAGAGCAAGCGTCTAGCTTATGATGGACGCGGAAATGCAGTTGCCAATAGCCAAGATGGGCTTTCTTCTGCTGTAACGGGTAATACTTTTACGAATATGTAAAGTGGTTTCACAAATTCGAGTAGTAGTTCAGCTGGTTTAGTCTAGTACAATGTCATAATTGATATATGACCTTTGTTTCTGCCTTTTGCTTCGAATCTTTTATCCAGCTCTTGGAGGTTTCAGTCGTGGTTTGTATGTCGAGAAATGGGCACCCTTTGTCAAGGTAAAATGCTGATAAGAAATTTATTGTTTCCTTAGTAACTTATTTGCCTCTGATGTTTATAATCGTTTACATATAAAACTTTAGGAGTTAGCTGTTATTGTGGCTAGGGGAAGAGATGGTTCCATGGTTTGTTATCCCGTTGTTGAAACTGTTCACAGGTAACACAAATACTCGAGTAAATATTTATTTATAAGATGGGACGATATGGTTTTTACTTCTCTACTAATATACCTTGAAATGCACTCTAGGGATAACATATGCCATATAGTTAAAGCACCAGCAGATGTGCCTTGGAAGATCAACAAACTTGCCACTGATGTTGCCCAAAAGGCTGTTGGTTCTTTAGAAGGCGCTGGTGTTTTTGCAGTCGAGCTGTTCTTGACAGAGGATGGTCAGGTATTGTCATGCATTTTAGGCTCTCTACCTATGTTCTTAAATTTGTTACCTTATCAGAGTTTTAGTCCTTCCCAGATCCTCCTGAACGAAGTTGCACCTAGACCACACAACAGTGGCCATCAAACGATCGAGGCATGTTATACTTCACAGTTTGAACAACACTTGCGTGCTGTGGTTGGTCTTCCACTCGGTGATCCGTCGATGAGAACTCCTGCCTCCGTTATGTACAATATTCTTGGCGAAGATGATGTAATGGATGTTTCCTCTTTACTTTATTGTTTGACGTGTCTTGTTCTTATCAGTTTAATGAAACATGCTGCGCTTGTTTTGTTTCCAATTTTGATATTTCAGGGGGAGGCTGGTTTCAGATTGGCTCATCGGCTTATTGCGAGAGCTCTGAGTGTTCCGGGTGCATCTGTGCATTGGTATGACAAGCCAGGTTAGATTCTTGTTCTCTTACAATTTCCTCGTGATGTGTTGTCAGTTTTTTATGAATTGTACTCATAAAGCTTGTACTCGATGAAATCTTGTTGTCAGAAATGAGAAAACAGCGGAAGATGGGCCACATCACTCTTGTCGGGCAGTCTATGGGTGTTTTGGAACGGAGGCTGCAATGTATATTAAGTGAACAAAGCCATCAAGTACCTGGTCAGTTTCTATTGCATAATTTGGTATCTTACACCATTGGCTTTTTCACTTTACAAATGTCTTCGAACTTATCTTGCTAAAATTTGTTGTATCATTAGTCTATGAAGTTATGCACCCACATTTTCTTGATCACTTATACATTCATGAATTCTCGATGTATCTGACTGAAGTTTGGTTGCATATTGTTTACACATTGCAGAGACACCTCGTGTTGGTATAATCATGGGCTCAGATTCAGATCTTCCTGTTATGAAGGATGCTGCCAAAATTCTTGACATGTTTGGTGTTACATATGAGGTAAAATATTAGGATTTACTACAAAAAATTGAACTTGGCACGACTTGCATGAACTAATCATTGGGTTAACCTCTTTGCATTTCGAATGGTACAATATATGAGAAATGACTCATCATTGGTTTACAGGTAAAGATAGTTTCAGCTCATCGAACACCAGAGATGATGTTTTCATATGCAACCTCAGCTCACAGTCGAGGCGTCCAAGTGATAATTGCAGGTGCTGGTGGTGCTGCTCACTTACCAGGCATGTCTTAAACATGAACTCATCTTGTCCCTACAACCCCATAAATATACCAGATTTTCTGAAACAGGTGTGGCTTGTCTTTCTTTGAAACGTAGGTATGGTTGCTTCACTCACTCCTTTACCTGTGATTGGTGTCCCTGTACGTGCTACCCGTTTGGATGGAGTTGATTCACTTCTCTCCATCGTTCAGGTAAGCACCAATTGCTTCATGTCTTACTTATGCTATATATTAATTGCTTGCATCATTTGATTTGAGTTTGGTCTGCGTTTTTCAAACCTTTTACCTTTTTGTTTTGGTTACCAAAGATGCCTAGGGGTGTTCCTGTCGCGACAGTTGCAATAAACAACTCGACCAACGCAGCCTTGCTTGCTATCCGGATGCTGGGGATCTCTGATACTGATCTCGTCTCAAGGTTCTTCTTAATTTTTATCTTTTGTTACATAGAATCAAGATTGAACAAGAATAAATATGATTTGTGGTTTTCTTTGGTTGGTCAGGATGAGTCAGTACCAGGAAGACATGAGAGAAGAGAACATGGTCAAAGGAGAGAAACTTGAGCGAGAAGGTTGGGAATCGTATTTGAACCAGTAAATAATATTACCGGTCAGAGCTCTAATTGATTTTGCTGCCAAGGAGATCTTGATGAGGGATCTGAGAGTCACCGGTAGTTCCGGTTTAAATCTCTAATTGATTCTGTTAGTAATCGATTGAACCGAAGGATGTTATCTTAATGTTAATGTGGATTCATTTGAGCATAACGAATCAGAATGATAAGAACACCCAATGTGTTTATTTTATCAAATTTATGTAACATATTTTAAAATACAAATTAACAAAATTGGAATTAAACATTAGTATCTCATACATTAGAAAAGAATCATTTCTAATGCGCGGATCATTTTTTCTTTAATGTTGCAAATAATGTGAATTGAGCCATCATCGGCTGGTAGTATTACGAGTGGTTTCCACACAGAAGACATTGATTCACCTGTAGATTCGATATATACGATTCACGGACCAAAAATGACTGATAGCTTTGGTTCTGGCTTTTACAATAATAGTAGATGGGGTATGTGGGTTCGTTTCGTTAAAGCTGGAATATATATTGTACCTTCTTCTCTTTATTCTACCTATTTTAGGATATGACTTCTTTGGAAGATGGTTTAGAAAATCAGAAAAATAAATTAGTATAAACAAAAAAAGCAACCTTAACAAACAAAAAAATTTCCATAACCTTATTAATTTTTTTTTTTTGGGGGGTCAAACCTTATTAATTAATTTCTTTAAATAAATAAAAGAGGTCAAATGAAATGACACACGTAATCGGAAACTACATTACGACATTCAACTCATAATTACTAGTATGAATTGTTCAATCCTTTGGTCTCTAAAGATGGGAAACCCAGAGGTTGGAAACCATTTCGAAGAGCAGCTTCCCAAACTCTGGGAGGCTTAACAAATGGGTCGTTAAGACCACACTCGTGTTCCTCCCACCCTTCAAGTGCGTGCACTATTCCACCAACTCGCCATGCGCTCATCACTCTCCTCCCCAGCCAATTCTATATATTATAGAAATGTGTTATATATCATAATTAGTTGTAATATAGTTTTACTAGAGTTCAAATAAAAAAAAAGTGCATACCTCACAAGAATCGATGTTTTGGGCAGAGTCGGGGATGATCATAGCCGGAGTGGTATGGTAAAAGCAGTCATTTCGAAATTGAGTAGGAGGAAATTGAGAGAAAGGAAGAAAGCGAGTTCCTTTTCCTGCCATCTTCTGCTCTTGTTTGCTTAGCCCATCTCCCACCAACCAAATCTACATCATATATATGTTACATGGTTTTATAAACTAATACTTAATTATGTACTTTAAAATAATTATATGTTATTATTTATGAATGCCAACTGAAATTTACACATACCGTTGGCAAGTAATTGGCTGTAAGCACCAGATTTTCCTTACAATGCCCTTCAAGGAATCCGGCTAGCATGCAGTGCTCTTTTTCACGTAACACCATTACCTATTTATGGAAATAGTTTGTTAAAAACCAAAACGATTTTTTTTTAGAAAAAGAATAACCAAAACGAATATCTCTAGAATATGATCTAACTACTACAGTCAAAGGTAGAAAACAGTATATATATTTTGTAACCCGAAACCAAGATGCTAGATTGGTTTGGACTTAAAGTAGGCCATGTGACATTATTTACGTGTTAAAATAAGCGATCGAAGGACTTGATAATGGCATAACGTTTATATGAAACTTCTTTTAACTTTATCAAAACATGTTGCATTACAATATCGACCTACCTTTTTATTTACGTTAGATCATATTAATTCTTAATTACAAGCAAAGTAACATTATATATAAATATTTCTAACTGTTGAAAACTAGAGAAAAGAAAACGTATAATTATATATGTAAATAGTTACCTTGATGCCATTTTGGCAAAGAGAAATGACAATGGCACGAGCAACTTTTGTGATTCGGCCTCGAAAGACAACTTCTCTCGTGCCAACAGGAATACTATGAACCACCACCTCAGCTGCCAGACTGCTTCCGTCTACTATCCTTATCTTTAGCTTTGGATGCTTCCTTACGTACATTTCTCCGTACCCATTTAATTCTTCTCCCTAATCATATTATAGTATTAGTTAGGTTTTATGTATAGAGTCTCTCTCTTGTTAGAATTGCAAATCATAATAATAACCAATTGATGCAAGAATTACATGCCTGGTTCAATAGCCCCAAATTCATTACTCTCACATCCTTCTTATCCGCTTCAAGGATAGCCGTCTCTATCATTTTGTTGATAGATTCCTTCTGCTGCTGCGACATGTACTGTTGATTGACAAACAAAATTCATAAAACGTGAGATTATTTGACACATTTTAAAGACTAGAGAAGAGAGACGAGAGGCAAACATGAGAGGAGAACTTGGGAAGGAGGTGGGAATGAAAGGTGAGATCACGGAAGCGGTTTCTCTCAAAGACAAAGGTTCGAGAAGAGAAGGAAGTTAGTATGAAGGAGAGGATTAGAGTGAAGGGTCTCATGAGGAATAGGTAACACCGAGAAGATAGCGGGTGCGAGGAGAGGGAAGCAAAGCCAAGTCGGAGATGGTAAATAGAGTCGAGTGTTGTTAGATGGGTGAGATGAATTGCGTCCGGCTTCTCTTCTTCTTGCTCCAACGATGTTTCATACAATGAGTCACTGCACTTGTTGTTCGTCCCGTAAATGTAGTCATACATTGGCATGAATAGAGAGTAGTTCGTCCTGAATTGGGTGTGGTGGAGCGAGTGAAATCTGCAATCATTATATACGTTTAGCCTCAAAATTATTTCAATGTGGTATTCGTAATAATGTTTAATTTATGTTTTGTGTTTAATAACCAAATTTTATAGTGTTTAAATCAAAATTCATTTGGAGATTGTAAACGCAACAGTTAAAAAGTATACATCTGTTAAATTAAAAGTGAATAATTTTGTAACACAATTGTAAAATTAAGTGTCCGATGTAATGGTGAAATATATACTATTTTAGAAAATTGCGAAGGACTTACGAAGGAGTGTAGCAGAGGAATTTAAGAAAAGGGAAAAGAGAGAACAAAGGTTTTGGAATGAGCTCGAAGTTGCAGTGACCCAAGTTGTTCATGAAATCAATGTATGTCATGTAGAGGAAATAGGAGACGACAGACATCGTGCCGCATAACAAAGTCGTTACTAGAGGTATCCCCAAGATTAGGGTATAGCCAATGTGCTCCGCAAACGGATGTACCACCGCTGCAATCAAAATCAAGCATATGTAAACATGTCGTCATTGTATCAAGTCTTTCTTTTATTTAAGAAACGTCTTTGTTTCTAAGAAGTTAAGAACCGTCATTTTATTCATACTAGATACATTATATTAAGTAGTTATCAAAACATATGTGAGAATCGTGTTTTTGTTGAAAGTCAACTCCAGTTTTTTCCAATTTTGCTAACAGATTATTTTTGTAAATAAGCGTCCGGCATTTGGCTATATAGATTTTAGTGCATTACCCTTCCAATCCATGTTACCCTCAAGTAAAAATGAATACAAAAATAGTAAAGAGAACATAATACAAGAGTTCACTTGTGAGTATAATAAAATTTTAAACATTTTGATTTCTTTTTAATTTTTGTGAAAAATGTTATAGACATTTAATCGGAGAGAGAGTAATAGGTAACAGTTTTTCTATGTTTTGTGAGGAAGTTATATATATATATA
>OVBI01000880.1:0-49421 GCA_900406495.1 Sisymbrium altissimum
TTGAATGTGCTTGTTCCGTGGTAAACAAACCACCCTTATGGTGTAGTCATTCAATGTTTTTATTATGATATATATTTAAACAATAGTACCCCAAAAAAATCCGATAAAGAGGGCAAATACTATATACACAAGGTATGAATTCACTGACTTGAGCGGACGATCTAACCGTTTGATCGACGCTTCTATCTAACTTGTAAGACAAAATTATGACGATTATTATATAGTCACCAATATACAAGTTCATAGGTTAAAAGGGTTTGGGACCAGATATTCTGTCTATAGCTTTATATACTAAAAAAGAAAAGTAATCGATTGATCTAATGCTTAAAATTCCTTCCTATACTATAGATAGTACTCTTAGCTTTTAATTTAAGATAAGTTTTTTTCTAACTAAAATTTACCACAGTTATAAATATATCACAGTATAGTATAAAATAAAATAAAAGATTAATTGATTGGATTGTGATTTAGATTGTAAAGTTGTACAATTATGATAATCGATGTGGAGTGGTATTGATATGACTGTGTCTTACATAAAATAATCATCGCAAAAAGTTTATAGATATATTTATAATAAAAAAATCATTTGTATTATGGTGATGAACAAATAACTCAAATGTTTAAACTATTTAATTTTCCGTATCATTTTATTATTATTTGTTTATCAGCATAATACAAATGATTTTTTTATCTATACTGAACAATTGGAAAATTAGTAAATAAATGTTATAACTAGATTAAAAAAATATATGTGATTCTTGTTTTTAAGAATAGAGTTACATAGACCGAATAAATCCTAGTTGATCCAAACTAAATTATATAACCACGCCAAATGTAGCCAAATTTCGTTTCGTTTCCTTTGTCTAGAGCCAACTTTTACTTAAATTGAGCAAAAAAAAAAAAAAAAAGATAATGAAACCAATATAGTTTGAACTAAACTAAAACAAAATAGTAGCCAAATCCAGCCGAACTGCCGACACTTAAATATAAGTCAATTATTTCAACTTTGGAGGAAGAATGAACATCAACTACATTCTATTTTAGTATTTTGTTATATATAACACATATGATTAAAATTTTATCAAAACGGATAAACATAAAAAGACAAAGCGAGGAGGAAAGGTTCAAAGGTTTGAGAGCAGTAAGCATTATGACCACAATCCCACATATAGAGAGCTGCACGCGCACCCACCAATCTTTTCTCTTACTTGCCTCTTCTTCCATCACTCCCACACCCACACATTCTTCTTTATTAATCAATTAATTAAATTTCACTTTTTATACTAAACAAGAGAATATTCCACCCATATATTAGCTATACAATAAACAAAATGTGAATTGCATAAAATTTTATATATATATTTCACCTCTTATCTCAATTAGCTAGGCAACATGGAACTATACACATAGTGGATCAGCCCAAGCGTGCCCATCTCATCTTCATGACCATCTTCGTGCCGATCTCATATTCATGCGGAATAATCATCAATAAGTTTATAGTATTAACCAAAAGTATTTACGATCAAAGATCAACTAGTTCGCAAACAAGACCCGATTATTTTGAAAGTTATATACAAGCCTGATTTGTATTCAAAGTTCTTTGTGTATATTAATCCATTGACGATGGTTATTGAAAATTTTCTCTAACAAAACATATTAATTTTTAACATTCGATTTACTGTGGAGTATTAACGAAATTATATTCTTTTCGGTAAAAAAAAAAAACAAAATTATATTCTTACAATACCAGTTCTTCTTTCTATAGCTTTTTGTTGGATATTAATTTCGGTTTACTTTGGTATGGTTCAAGTTACCGATTAGGTGAACTAAACTCAAAATATGGGGATTAACCTCTTAGGTCGAAAGTCGTAAATTATATGTGCTCTATCTTTAACTGTTTATTTCCCCCCTTAACGACTGTTTACGTGAGGTTTTGAAAGATTTACGCTCGTTTGCAAATCTACCTTTTTTGTTTCGGTCATAAAAATAAATTAATAGTTTTTGTTTTTAAAAATAATTAATATATGCATCGTCAAACTATTACGACATTTTCGTTTAACCTTTTCACTATTTTTTCTTTGTAAATAATTCTTTTTGTGCAATAAATTAAACATTCCCGAAAAGTACTTATCGCTTTGAACCCAAAAAGTAAAATTTATCGCCAAAGATTCGAAAGTTGAAGCATGACATATTTTCGATACGAGTGTTCTCTCTTCTCATTTCTCATTTTTCAATATATATGTTGTGGGGCTTTTAAAAACAAATACATATATATATAAATATGTTGTGGGGCCAGCAATTTGGAAGGAACCGCCGACGTGGAAATGGGCCCCACAAAGAGGTGAGAATCTTACAACATCATTGGAAATGCGCCCTAACTCGAGGACAAAAGAGGAAAGTAGGGCCATAACTAACGAAATCCATTTCTTAAGACAGTGACATGTGAACATGTTGGCCCTACTTAAGTCACTCCTCTGGGTGACAACTATGCTTATGTTTGGTACGTTTGTTATACTCCTCTGGAGTATATATTTCTTTCGATAATGTACTTTTCTTTTATAGAAAAAATCTCTCTTATTAATATAAAGAATTGTCAAAATTTGAGCTAATAAGTAATTTGACGAAAGATCAAAATTCTGTTGTATGTTGTGAATTGGTTTCTATATAGAAATTTTGTGTATAACGATTAGCATAAATGTGATGAAAATGCTATATGCATCGCCGTCCAAACAACAAAGTTAAAGGAACATATTGCTCAGTTTTATAATTTTTTCTATCAATCAAATAAATTAGTTATAGATGATAAACCTATATATTTTAGCAATAAGAGATGAAGAACCTTTGCAAACCCGGCCCAAAGTTTCATTTGGAACGAATCAAGCTGGATTTAAGACACATCAAATCATAAGGTAAAAGCATATATATATGGTTCTCCTTTTTTTCTCTTCTCTTGAGTTTTGTTTGATGTATACTTTACGGCCAAACTGAAAAAGAAAAAAAACAGAAAAAGGATGAAGATATTCGTAGTGGGGCTTCAATGCAATCCAAAGGAATATTTAAAATTACACTCTATATCCA
Organism: Sisymbrium altissimum; assembly: GCA_900406495.1. NCBI lineage: Eukaryota > Viridiplantae > Streptophyta > Magnoliopsida > Brassicales > Brassicaceae > Sisymbrium > Sisymbrium altissimum. The sequence goes on from OVBI01000880.1 coordinate 3,079, forward strand.
GAAGTAACTTTGGATGGTTTAAGCATGATTGTTAGTAGATTAACAATTAGTATAGTAAATACGTCCTCTTTAGTCATATGCATGTATATTGTTAGTGCATAACATATATAGCTATATATTGAATTTCCTTACAAAGATCGGAGTTACAAAACATTACGAAGATTCTAAAAATAACCATGATTCAAACAGTAAAATAATATATATATATACATATATGTATATATATAATATTAACACTATCGAATTCGGACATATTTTTCCAGTCTAAAATATCTAACAAAAATATATTACAATGTTTTGCTATGAATTCTCTAATTTAAATATTATTAGTACGTAGATGAAGCATAATATAAAAAATGGGAGTAGGGGAAGCTGGTACTAATGAGGATAAATTGAGTGCTACTGTATCATGCGCACACAAGTTTATATCCAAATATAATTAACCAAAGAGGCCCACTCTCTTTCACACACCATATGTTAATTCATCACTATCTCATGTTGTGCTCACAATAATCTTTCTCATTATCCTTTTATCATATCTTTTTATGTTTTTTGGGCTGTTTCTCATATCTAAGAGATGATAGATATTGTGAGAGCATCTCTTATTTCTACTCAATCGGAAACCATGTAGATCATTTTTTGGGGTGTAAATCTCCTATGCAACGCTTGGACCAGAATTTTTAAATTCTCCAAAATATCTTCACTCAGACACTGATGTATACATAAAGCTTCAGTTGACGGAAACTGTTTCAGTTAAGACATCAAATCATAAGCTAAGTATGATAATTTCATTTAATCATAAGCTAAGTTTATATATAATAGACTAGAGTAAAATGGTGGAAAATAAAACAAGAGAAAATTTTATAAATCCAGTAAACTTTTCCACTTTTTTTAGTGGAGTAAAAATTTCAGCTGGATAAATAAATAATTTGATAAAAAAAAATATTTACTCCAATTTAGTAGGCCTACAGTAATATATTTTCGCACCATTTTACTACAATTTGTTTACCAGTTAGAGCCATATTGTATATCACTTTCTATAGATTAGAGTTTAATTGCTATTCAATTAAAGTTAACTATCATAAAAAAGATTTACTTACGAAACATTAGATCATGAATCAAATTCCATAAGTCTTCTTGCGAACGTATGTTAAATTTAATCTTCAAGGGAAGATGAAAAAGGAGGAAGCACATGTGGAGAAAGGAGACAGCGCGTATAAGATTAAGATGTGCCTCGAGCCCAAAAACCAAGTCCAGAATCAATCTCGATAGTGTTATTAATTGGTATATTAATCTATATATATAGGAGTAATAATAAGAGTACTTATATCTGAGCAAAAAAAGAAGAAGAGAGAGAGTACTTGTATCGTTTTCTTATGAGGTTGTTGGGTACATACGAGGCAATTTATTAATCGATGCAAATCATTCCCCGTGCCTCTTATGTATGTTTTCCTTTATTTTAAGCATCAGAATAATTATTTTGAGTTTTGATTATGTTGAGAATTAAAAATAAGAAGAGGAAGAAGGGAAAGAATCTGATGGACCCTTGTGGTTTCTCCACGCAAGAATCATTCCACTGAAAGGGCTTAATACATGCATGCATTATATTTTCGGCCCCTGGACCAACACTTCCTTCATTATTCTAATCCGTTCAAATGATTTAAGACTTTTTTTTGTTTGCTAATGAAGTTTCTAGCTAGGACCAAAATTCTATATCCACAACAATATTTCTTTTGTAGTGATTAAACATGCATGTGTTTCCTGTAAAAATTGATTTGATCTGGATGGTGGAACAATTAACCAACCAAGGTCCAATGACTACAATCATATATTTATTTTTTAAAAATGCATGCATCTATGAAGATAATAACATGCTTCAACCCTAGCGATCGCTCGTTATCATCTAAAGCCGCAGACTACAAACACAAGTACATCGTTATCTCTGGTACATAATGTTACTTTTATAAAGTTGCTACAATAATTAGACGTGCTTGCGTAAGCATGCGTCATCTCTTTGTCATATAGTGCAAATCCAACAAGACATTATTATATGTGACACTTTTGTAATGGAGAGACTTTGAAGAGATTTGGTTCAGTCTTTTTTTTCTAAGTGAGATAGCTGATGATGAGAGTAGGGTGAAGCATGGAGGCCATCATGTTCCCTCTTCCCCGAACCCTCTGTCCTCTTCAAAAGGTATCTGATTCTCTCTTTTTAAAACCTTTCATGTACAGTTTAGTACATTTGATTCATTTCCTCTACACTTCTGCTTCTACAGCTACTTATTTTGAAATCGTTGTAACTATTTTTTATTATTTGACATGTTAATTTTGGGTTTCGTCTGGACAAAAAGTATATATTGTGTGCCAAATAGAAAATCCACTTTGGATTTCAAACTGAGGAGTGTTTCTAACGAGAGGATTATTAATATCTTGGAACTCTTAAACTATATATATATGATGCATTGACTAATAGTTAGTTCATTTAGTTTACTATATATATATATATATATAAAGGATCTTGGTTCGTTGCTGCATATTATTAGATTATAAACCTATGCATGTATCCCTCATAATGACTTTTGTGTGCAACGTTATGGAATATTCATCTTACCTATGGCTTGTGGGCTCATTCATATAAAACCTGTCTCCTACTCCTTTATATGTCTAATCTAACTAATACATATATATGTAACGGTTGATGATTATTCTACTAAACCCTGTAGTAATGACAATCACAATGTCATGTGAGTATCGTCGACTCAAACTTGCGATTTTGAAAGAAAGAATAAATAATCTCCAAATCAACTTAATTCTTTGTTTTGTAGTTTATAAATCCGCGATATTCTTTATTCATATGAGCTTTTCGTTTTTGATATACGCTTTATACTTGGTTTACCATATTTAATTTTCTCTAAAACAAGGCAAAATTGTAACCGAGAACAGCCGTGTTAGATTCGCTTAATTAATTAAAAATACGATTAATTCATATCTGTGACAGACCTTTTCAAAATAATCATTTTCAGTGCTCCAAATATATTCCCCCAAATATTCATTTTCACTCCAAATGTATTCCCAAGTCTCTGAAGACATTACATTCTTTTGCATATATCAAAAATTTATATTTGAGAGCAAAAAGGAGTAAACTGGATATATGATGATGATGTTGCTGGGGATATATGAATAATTTCTGATTTTCATAGGGAAGGGGCACATTGATATGACAGTGTCTCCAAATCAAAAGCCCTAACTCCTATGCAATAAAAACATATGTTTGGGTTTTAGGGTTTCATTTTAACTCTTTAAGGTAGACAAATCATAAGCATATAGTCTAATCAATATAGGGGACTTGTAGACATATATTTATCCACTCTATATATATATTGTATCTTTTGTTCTTGAGGAATAAATTAAGTAAGGTTTATTACAAGTGTATCGATCCCAGAGGAAGAAAATAAGAAGCTTGCTTGCGACATATACTAGTTGTATTGATGCTATCTGACGTATGACCCAAATCATGGTATCTATAGCACGAAAATTTAGATGTATATTCGTCAAAATCTGCTTAGAAATTGCAAAACATGTACATTCTCTCTAACTTTTTTTTTTTTTTTAAATACTCTCTCTTTAGCTGAAATAAAACCTATCTTAAAATAAAAAAGACCTTTAAGTTTCCTTTTGTTTGTTTGTTTAGGAACACCGCTAAATTGTGATTCAACCATGAAAAAAAACAGAATGAAATGATGGAATCGTTAAACGAAAAGGTAGTTAGTTAAACTTAATAAACGACTGAAGAATGGTAGATATTTTTGTATTTAAAAAGACAACAACATAAATAGCGATTTGTATGACTTAGAAACAGATTAAAATAGCCAAAAGTATGATATAACTAAGTTTGAATTTTGCAAACTGCCGATCGAAAGTCATTGTTGTTTCTACGTTTCTAGACTCGCTGCTGCCTGACATCAGATCACATCGCGACAAGAAGAGGAAGGTCTAATAATTTGGGAAAGGGAATGACACATAATTGGGCCTTGTTGGGCCAATATGGAATCGATCAAAGATAATATATATTCCACTCGACCTCTAGAGATCAACCCATGAGATAAAAGCCATACATTATTACTTTACTTATTTTATCCATTACAGTATGAAAGTGTAACTACAGAAGAAGTTTGTGCCGCCGCCTATCTCTTTATATAATCTTTACGAGATTACTGTAGCTAAATTATACAAACGCAGGAGGAAGGAATCATCTACTGTACATGATCCTAAATCCTACAATTGAATAACAACATTCCTATAAATAATGAATGCCAACTAGTGGACTAAAATTCCACAAATTGATTTAAGACAAAACAAAAGTGAAAGTGTTTCCTAATAGGCTTACTTTAATGTCATTTAATTTTATTTATTAATTTTAGTTTGGTCAAATTCCTCTGCATGATTTGACCATCTGCTTGTAAGCGAGGGCGAGGAGGAAGAGAAGCAAAAAAAAAAGTGTCGCCCTTTTTTTATCCGTAGCTATTGAATGAGTTTCCGATCCACGATTCCGTCGGTGAGCTCAGAATCCCAAGAAGGAAAACGCGGAATCTGAATCTGATTCTCATCTTCTCATGTCGTTCTCCTTCTTCAAGCCCTCAAGGCCTAAGACGCCTCAAGAGGTCGTTAAGGCGATCAGAGACAGTCTCGTGGCTCTCGACACCAAAACCGTCGTCGAAGTTAAAGCCCTTGAGAAGGTTTGTTTCTCTCCTCTCTTCATACACAATTCTGTATGTAAAGTCTCTACCTTTACGCCTCACTGTTGAATTTTAGATTCACTCTTCTTTTTGAAACTGTTGATGTGAGGTTGATTGCTTGCTATAATTCACTCGAGTCGCTGAAATTGTGCGTCTTGTTTCCTCTATTCGTTTTTTTGGTTCTGTGGGATTTTGTGCAAATCTGATTTGTCTAACGAAGAATGCAGAATGTTACTCTCTGAGAAATGTACTTTTTTTTTTCTTAGGCTTTGGAAGAAGTTGAGAAGAACTTTTCTTCTCTGAGAGGAATGCTTTCTGGAGATGGTGAGGCTGAACCAAATGCTGATCAAGCTGTACAGTTAGCATTAGAGTTTTGCAAAGAAGATGTTATCTCTCTTGTCATTCATAAGCTACACATTTTGGGATGGGAAGTAAGTGAGAGGTTTCAATTTGCTTCCTTTGTCGTGTGTGTTAAGTGTTAATGGAAAAACGTCATGAACCCGTTGAGCTATGTTGCAGGCAAGAAAAGATTTACTTCATTGCTGGTCTATCTTGTTGAAGCAAAAAGTCGGCGAGACTTATTGTTGTGTGCAATACTTTGAAGACCATTTCGAGTTGCTTGACTCTTTGGTTGTATGGTAATTACTGTAAAGATTGGACTTTTTATTTTCCCTTATCTGGCTGAAATTTTTCGTAACCTTACCTCTTGAGTCAATACTGAGAATTCACTCTTTGGAGCAGCTATGACAACAAGGAGATTGCTCTGCATTGTGGAAGTATGCTTAGAGAATGCATTAAATTCCCAAGTCTTGCTAAGTAAGACATACCCAATATCTTTGCTTTTTTTTTTTCAAGGCTTTCGATGTGATTCCAGATCTGTTTTAGTGAGTTCACTTATGCGGAATGGTCGGGATTTTCTTTTTCACACGGTTAAATTTTGTAGTGCCTTTTCAGGTATATTCTAGAGTCTGCGTGCTTTGAGTTATTCTTCAAGTTCGTGGAATTGCCAAATTTTGATGTTGCTTCTGATGCATTTTCAACATTCAAGGTGACTTGTCATTATATTGACTTAATCTCGGTTTGGATTTTGCTTCTTTACTCAACAATTTCTTACTTCTCTTGCAGGATCTTCTCACAAAACATGATTCTGTTGTCTCCGAGTTTCTCACCTCCCATTACACTGAGGTTTGCTTCAGCATCTCTTTTCAAGCTTGATGAAAACATAAGAAGCATTTCTCGGTTATAAGTTTTTCTAATGAATAGACTTTATGAACACTTCTTCTCCATTAGCTGACGGAATGTTTATGGTTATTTCAGTTCTTTGAGATATATGAAAGGCTTTTGACATCATCAAATTATGTGACGAGAAGGCAATCGCTGAAGGTTCTGTTCGCTCCAAACCTTTTCGTTCTTGGTGCTATATTCATCTCTATATCACCTCTTAAATAAGGTAGTTAACATATTCGTGATTGATTTAGCTTCTCTCGGATTTCCTATTGGAGCCTCCAAATTCCCACATAATGAAGAAACTCATCTTAGAAGTTCGTTATATGAAAGTGATTATGACACTTTTAAAGGTGAGCAATGAGTTTGTGGCTTCATCTTTTATATTTTGCGGTTATTTTGTCACAAACTCATCATTTTGTTTTCATGTAATGGTTATTGTTCATTTGAGTAGGACTCGAGCAAGAATATTCAAATATCGGCCTTCCATATATTCAAGGTAACATTACTTTGTTAAATCCGCAAGTAAATTAGTAACTCTGTTAATAGGTCTCTGAGGATGAAGTTATTTATCAGATTTTGAATTTGCATTTATTTGTGCCTTAACAGATCTTTGTTGCGAATCCTAATAAGCCACAAGAAGTGAAGATCATTTTGGCAAAAAACCACGAGAAATTACTTGAACTTCTTCACAACTTGTCCCCTGGTAAAGGTATAACTCGAACGACTTCAATACTGATTTATGAGACATTAGACTCTTAACTATACGTCTTACATTACATAAACTCTTAATTAGGTTCCGAAGATGATCAATTCGAAGAGGAAAAAGAGCTGATCATCGAGGAGATCCAAAAAATGTCTCGCCTGAAAAACCTTGAACTCTGAGCATTCTTTTGCCTCCTCACCTCTCTCCGTTCCAAGCGGTGATTCCTGAGTCCTGCAAAAGAGGTTTCTGGTCAAATCTATGACGAAGTTTCATAACTACATGAAACTGCTTGTTTTTCGAATACATGTAGTAGTATTGTAACTGTTGATTCTCTGTGACAGATCGCCGAGTTGCTCTGATCCATGACTCGTCTCTTATTAAAATACCATAACAGTTTGTCATATTTTATTATTTTTGATATGAATATTATGTTATTGTATGTAATCTTTGAAATGGATAGATTCCACTTCCAGTTCATCCAATGAAACTCTTTTTGTTTTATTTCCTTAGAACAAAAAAATACAGATCTGCAACAACGAAAAATGAATCGACCTTTTTGCTCATTAACCAACCTAACGTTACAGTTTTGTGAGTGACGAAAGACGCATAACACAATTAGTTTCTTTCAGGCAACCTCTAGAATCTCATTTAAGGAAGTGGCAACAGAAGCAGACATGTTCAAATTTCTCGTCTTTTGGAGTGCAGCATAAGTCCTATCAGAAGGCTTCAGACCTAAGGCCTTGAGCTCCTTGAATAGACTAATGCCTTTCTCAACCTTGTTTTCCTTGCAAAATCCTTGAACCAAAGCGTTATAGGTGATTGCGTCGGGTGTGACCCCTATTTCAGACATTTTCTTGAAAACCTCGAATGCCTGGTCTGCTCTTCCATATGAGCAGAAACCTGTGATCATCGTATTGCAGCTGACCGTTGTTTCTCCATACCCATTTCTAAGCATCTCGCTGTACAGCTCCCGAGCTAGCACAACTTCCCCTCTTTTCAAGTGCGCGTGTATCATCACATTGTAAGTGAACTCGTTAGGTCTCATCCCTTTCCCTATCATCTCAAACCACAGCTTCTTCGCGCTCCCAAACCAGCCCATCTCACATAACCCATGGATCATTGTGGTATAGACGACTCTGTCCGGTGCATAGCCTCTCTCTTTGAGATTGTTGAATATACAAAAAGCCTCGTGCTGCTTCTCATTCTTACACAACCCCTTAATAATCTCTTGGTACGTATAAATACTCGGGAAATGGTTCCACGCAATCATCGTGTGAAGAATCTCGGACATACAAGCGTAGTTCGCAATCTTACAGAAGCCAGAAATCAATCTGGCATACACAGCATGCCCTGGATCAAGCCCCTGTTTCAAAACCTTCTTCAGAAGCTCATACCCTTCAAAAACTTCCCCACCATCACACAAAGCTTGAATCAAACACTGAATCCTCTCGAGGTCAACCTCAGACTCCGTCATTCCCTGGTGAAGCTCCCAGAAGCGATCTCGTTTCCTGGCTTTCAAGCAACCTAGTAAAACCGAATTGCAAGTTGCAACCGAAGGGATGACTCCACTCTCTCTCAGTTGAGTGTACACTCGAATACCTTCATCTACCAACCCATTTTCACAAAGACATTTGACGTATCGCTCCAATAACGTTGGCTCCGGGTTAAAACAAGTGGAATCTAGAAAGCCTTTCGCAGCTTCCACGGCTTTTGCATCCAAAAGAGCACCAAAGAGAAGGTTTAAAGATACAGGATCAGGTTTGTAATCATAGGTCGAGCAAAGCCATCGGAAGAACCACAGAGAAAACATAACATTGTTGTTCTGAGACCTCAACATTTCTCGGAAAAACAAAGGATCTGCGAAATCAAACGAAGGGAAATCAGATACCAGAGTTTGCTGCCACCTCTGTCTCTCTCTCATGATCGTACAGACAGTTTTAGCCATTTCCGTATAGCTTACAGCCGGAGCGGCTCCACCTCCAGCCGGTTTCTGCAGCTCATCGGACTTGGGCTCACTATCCCGAGAAGACTCGACGGTTAGGCTCCGTATCTGGGTACTAGACTGGTTCTGTCGAGTTCGGTTTCTAATGAGAGTGATGAGACACGACTGACCTCTACTCATGGCGTATCGCTCTCGAGGCAGCTAGACGCAAATCGTAGAAAGGATGTGTTTTGTTGTTACTCCGGGAGAAGAAAGTCGAGTACTTGACCGGAACCCTTGTTTTGTTGTTGCTCCGGGAGCAGAAAGTCGAGTACTTCACCGGAACCCTAGACTTTGATCCCCAATTTGATTTGGATCTTCATGAAATGTTGTTGCTTTCTCCACTAAAAAAATTGGTTTTTTTTGGTGTTTTGACTAGTGTAAAATAATAAAGTTGATTACATTATTACATCACCAAAGTTATGGTTTGGTCAATAATGTAAGAATGACATCAAATTTAATTTGGTCTTAGTTTAAAAAAATGTCAAATTGGACGGATAAAAAAAGGAGGCTTTGCTTCTTCTACTGCTGCCTCTTCTTCTTCTCTCTCTCTCTCTCATTGTGTATCTATCGTCTTCGCCGAAATCCCTAATTAATTTGCTCCTACCACCATCAATTTCCCGCCAAAGAGAATGTTGACAAGCCTCTTAGTGAATTCCAATCGGCGGCTTAGCTGAGACTTTCGAGCTCTCTCGCAATCTCCGTCCTTTACTCCTTTTTTGTGCTTCGCTGCCGATTCGTTTAGTCTCCGGTCGTTTCGACGGGAATGGAGAGGTAAACTCTGGTGAAAAACTGTGGCCTTTTTCCCTCTTTGAATTTCATAGTTTAGTTCTTTTGTTGTTGTTGGCTTCAATTAGATGAGTGTAGTTAGGTTTGATAAAGCTCCTCCCTTTATTTCTGAATTTTCTAGCTTTCTTGGTTGACATACCAATACGATGATAATTAGCTGTTATTGTAATTTGTAATGTGATGTTTTATAGTGAATTGATGGGATTTTGATTTAATTTTTGTGTGTATTTTCCTCTCCTTGGTTGGATCAATTACAGTGCAGATACTGAGCTTAACAGTTTTAACAACATGGTTGCGAAAGGATATCCGCTACGGGCTCTGAATCACAACAACGGCGTAAACGAAGACGAACCAGGAAACTCAGGAGCCGAACTTTATGTAGGTCTAGAATTTGACACCGCAGAGGAAGCTCGTGAGTTCTACAACGCTTACGCAGCACGAACGGGTTTTAAAGTTAGGACTGGTCAGTTGTATAGGTCGAGAACAGATGGTACGGTGTCTTCGAGGAGGTTTGTTTGCTCAAAGGAAGGTTTTCAGTTGAATTCCAGAACCGGATGCACTGCTTTCATCCGTGTGCAGAGAAGGGATACGGGGAAATGGGTTCTTGACCAGATCCAGAAAGAGCATAACCATGAACTTGGAGGTGAAGCTCACGTTGAGGAGACGACTCCACGTCCCGCTAGAGCTCCTGCTCCTACTAAACTAGCTGTAACGGTTAATCCTCATAGACCCAAGATGAAAGTTGTTGATGAGTCTGATAGAGAACAACGGTCATGCCCGTCTTCTTTCAAACGTTTTAAAGGCGGCGGTGGTGAAGGAGAAGTGAGCAACGATCACCCTAAGGCGGTTACTGGTAGTGAGCCATACGCAGGGTTGGAGTTTGGTTCGGCTAATGAAGCGTGCCAGTTTTATCAGGCGTATGCGGAAGTTGTTGGGTTTAGAGTTCGGATTGGTCAATTGTTCCGTTCGAAAGTCGACAACTCAATCACATCGAGACGGTTTGTTTGTTCGAGAGAAGGGTTTCAGCATCCTTCGAGAATGGGTTGTGGAGCTTACATGAGGATCAAAAGACAAGACTCTGGTGGTTGGATCGTCGACCGTCTCAATAAAGATCATAATCACGACCTCGAACCGGGAAAGAAGAACGACGACGGTTTGAAAAAGATAACTGACGATGTGACTGGAGGGTTAGATTCCGTTGATCTTATCGAACTAAACGACTTCGGCAACAACAGCAACCACATCAAGAAAGCTACTCGAGAGAACAGAATTGGTAAAGAATGGTATCCACTGCTTCTCGATTATTTTCAGTCTAGACAAACCGAAGACATGGGATTCTTTTACGCCGTCGAACTGGATGTTCACAATGGAAGCTGTCTGAGCATTTTCTGGGCGGATAGCCGAGCAAGATTCGCTTGCAGTCAGTTTGGTGATTCAGTTGTTTTCGATACTTCATACAGAAAAGGAAACTACTCTGTTCCCTTTGCGACTTTCATCGGTTTTAACCATCATAGGCAACCCGTGCTACTAGGGTGTGCCATGGTTGCTGACGAATCTAAAGATGCTTTCTTATGGTTGTTTCAGACATGGCTTCGTGCCATGTCGGGTCGTCGTCCAAGGTCCATTGTAGCTGATCAAGACTTGCCTATCCAGCAAGCTTTGTCCCAAGTCTTTCCAGGGGCACATCACAGGTACTCAGCTTGGCAAATTAGGGAAAAGGAACGGGAGAATCTCAGACCTTTTCCAAGCGAATTCAAGTATGAATACGAGAAATGTATATACCAGACGCAGACAACAGTCGAGTTTGACTCAGTTTGGAACACTCTCATCAACAAATACGGTCTTAGAGACGACATTTGGCTCAGAGAAATCTACGAACGCCGCGAGAATTGGGTTCCTGCGTATCTAAGAGCAAGTTTCTTCGCCGGAATACCAATAAACGGAACCATCGAGCCATTCTTTGGTGCTTCGCTTGATGCTCTGACGCCACTCAGAGAATTCGTTTCCCGGTATGAACAAGGACTCGAGCAGAGACGTGAAGAGGAAAGAAAAGAGGATTTCAATTCTTACAACTTGCAGCCGTTTCTGCAGACGAAAGAGCCCGTGGAAGAACAGTGCAGAAGGCTCTACACGCTAACCGTCTTCAGAATCTTCCAGAACGAGCTCGTCCAGTCTTACAATTACCTCTGTTTAAAGACTTACGAAGAAGGAGCAATCAGTAGATTCTTGGTGAGGAAATGTGGGAACGAGAGCGAGAAACACGCCGTCACTTTCAGTGCGTCGAATCTCAATTCGAGTTGCAGCTGTCAGATGTTTGAGCACGAAGGACTTCTCTGTAGACACATCTTGAAAGTGTTTAATCTCTTGGAAGTAAGAGAGCTCCCGTCTCGGTATATACTGCACCGATGGACCAAGAACGCAGAGTTTGGATTTGTGCGTGATATGGAATCAGGTGTGAGTTCTCAAGATCTTAAGGCCTTGATGGTTTGGAGTTTGAGAGAAGCTGCTTCTAAGTACATAGAGTTTGGGACTTCGTCTCTGGAGAAGTATAAGCTTGCTTATGAAATTATGCGTGAGGGTGGGAAGAAACTTTGTTGGCAGAGATGATGAGCTCGGCTTGAAAAATGTAAGATCAATCTTCTTGATTACGACTGAAATTAAGATCATCCATGTCATGTCTGTAAGTTGCTGAAGTTTCTTGGGTTCTGGTGTTGTTATTGTTGGCTAATGCTGTAGGTGTTTTTGTTTCACCTTTGAAGAACATGAAGTCCTTCTTGTTCGACGTTGTAATGTTAACCCCTTTGATAACTTCCGTCGCTCTGCAAGTGGTGGTGGTGATGGAGTTGGAGTTGTGGTCATTGTCTTTCCCAATGATAATCATCATTGTAATGGCGCTTCTGGTGATGGATCGATGACATGTTTATTGTCTTGTGTGTTGTTTATGTTGTTCCAAAGGATCTAAGAATGTGAGAACAGATCAGAAGTAGGGTTTTGGGGAGAAGATACGGATCCTGTTTAGAGAATCAAATCGTTTGATGCTAGAAATTTAGAATGTAATGTAATATGATTATCAATCTCTTTTTTCTTCTCACTAATAGAAGAGCCCTTGGTTATTTCTAAGTTGAAACTTCCAGAAACATTGGTAGTTTTTAGGCTTCAAGGATGTGGATAGCTATTTCTAGAGAAACCTTAGATAGCTATTTGTATGGAGATCTAACCAACATCTATATCTGCCAAAGGCGCACACTTTTCCCTAACAGTTGGTTTCTGATCTATGAGTTTTGGTAATTCACTTGAGAGAGTATAAATTTTACTAATAACCACCCAGAGATCATTCCCAAATTCACCAAAAGCGTAGTCCTTTTTAGAGAGTATAAATCTTCTAATCTTTAACCCTTTTGGTAACTTCCCTCGCTGCAAGTGGTTGCGGGTGATGGAATTGAATCGAAGAGAATCGTTTTAATGCTAGTAAAAGCATAGGATGATGTAATATCATGTTATCAAATCTCGTTGTTTCACATGAACTAGTTAATGATTTCAGCTTTAAGTGTTGGCAAAGCACAATGCACAAACAAGAAGTAGTCCTAAGTACAGAAGTTGGGTGGAAATGAGCGTCTTTACGTAGTTCGGCTGTTTGGGTTTGAGTTTGGTTTACTTTGAGATTGGTGTTTTTGTAAGCATCATGCGATCCGCAAACTGCTAAAAATCGAATAGGATGACTAAGCTTTGAGGATACATCTTTCTGTTCATTTCTATATGGTAGTAGACAAAATAATATGATGACAAAATCGTATATTAGGATGCAAACCAACATGTTTTGTGAGTCATAATTTATATCTTGGTTCTTTTTCGACAATAATAAGAATTCATGAACACCTTTTTTCTTTCAGATAGTGTCGTATACAATCAATCAAAGTATAGAATAACAATTAAATAAATAAAATAGACGAGGAAAACATCATAAGTAATAAACACACACAACACACAAATTACATGATCTCAAACTCTCGGTTTATGTGTAAACCGCTTTTAAGAAGAAGAAAAAACCAAACCAATTAATATACAAATTTTGTCTCGATTGAGAAACTCAAGCTCTTCCGACATGAGGCCTTAATCCCTCATCGACTGTTTCTCCAACTCCGACGTGAATAGCTCCGGTGCACAACAACTGAGTACCACTCACAATTATTGTCATAACTTCAAGAGTTCTCTGAATACAGGAAAAAAAAGAAATATATCAACAAAATCCACATTTGTAATCGTAGACTTTAAACTAAAAACGGTAAAGCTCACTAGATTGGCTTCGGTCCAGCCTATGTTGATTTCCTTACAAGCCAATCTGCACCAAAACCAAACCGGTTTATATCTGATTATTAATTGAACTGGAGGATTAACACCCGGTTTAATTGAAATATAAACCGGATGGTGAGCTTTATTACCCCATGGCGAGGAGAGTGAGAGACCAGGAGATGAGAGAGGAAGCGGCGGCGGAATGGAGATTCGGAGAGTCCCACTGAAGAACGTTCATGATTCCGGTGAGTGATGTCGCCATTCCGACGACGCCAGCGATCAACGTGAATATTACGAAAAAACCAGTCGCCATGTTCCCCACAGGGAAGTATATCGGGAAGATTTTCGCCGGAAGAGACAGCACCGACGCTGCAATGACCACCACAAAAAGATTGGTTGGTCACATTCAATCCTAAAACGTTGGAAATGAGCAATGAAGAAATTTAGATCATTTTATTTTATTAATTACCGGACTCTCGAGCTCTCTCGATGCCGTGATTAACGGCCCATGCAGCGATGACGGTGATGACAAAGTAGAGACCAAGATTCAGCAACAGAAGCATGAAAGCTGCTGACTTTGATCCTCCTGAAGCCATGATGCCTATAAGATTCTCTGAGTTTTCCGACAATAACTAAAAAAGACTCTTAAAATAACCAGACAATGTCCTTTTCTCTGTTCCTGTCTTGGGATAATCACAACATCTCTGTATATATATATATATATATATTTATCCAGTTCACAGGAATAAAAGTTTCTTCAGCTGAAAGCAATGTTTCAAATTCCTTTCTTTGTCTTTCACTTTGGCCAAAGAATCAAATCCCAAACTTATTAGCTGTCTTCTACGCAGAAGAAGAAGAAAAGAATAGCTAGCTGCTCGGACTTTTCTCGCGTAGTTTCCTCAAACCAATAAATTAAATAATATATAGCATAGTTATATCACATTTGTACATTTTTATTCGTTCTTCTTGCAAAACAAGGAATTGTATTCGAAGCTCTAATGCAGAGCTTTGAGATTTTTTCTTTTTTTTGCAGGATGATTGTTAATAGTTCAATAATCCTCAAGAATTTTCAAGGCTAGTTCGGCTAACGAATGGACCGTTCTGCTATGACGACTCACTCCAACAGTACCAGAGAAAACATCGAAGTTCTCAAGCTCAGCCGTTGTTTCCAGAACCTTCTCAAGCTCTTTCTCCAGACCCAACTCTCTAAACACCACTACATTATTCTCCACGTCGTCTTCCATCATCCAAAGCGCCAGCTCGATCGCAAATCTCCTGATTCTTGGAACCTTAATCGCCGGTTTGTCGTGTTTTCTCAGAATGGAGACCAACGAGTTGGCCAGTTCGTGCCTCTTGATCCCTGCATCCATGAAAACATAGCTCGAGTCTTCTGAACTCATGAATCTAAACACTTGAGCTGCTAATCCCACCATCACTTCCTGTAATTTGTTGTCTTCTGATGTTATTGACTTCAAGACCTGCAACAAAATGAAGAAAGTATCCGGATTTGTTATTCATTATAGCTAATAGATTCGAGTTGCACATAATTGTATATCAGAATACTAACCGTAGGTGCTGCTGCTTTAACGAACTTCAGGGCATGAAAGCATTCATCTCCAGAGTATAAGCACAAGTTTCTCAACACTCTTGCAGCGTTCACACGGATCGAAGGAACTTCAAGTGCTTCCACAAGTCTTCCCATTACCCCAAGCCTAAGAACATGGAAGCAATTGCCTTTGCTCTCCAACACAAGCATCGCTATCGCTTCTCCTGCAGCGATCCTGACACACCCCTCATTCCCACCGTCTCCGTTTGTTTCCCGTTTAAAGAAAATGTAGAACAACTCTTTCAAAACACCACCCGTTCCGCCGATTCTCTCCCGAGCTTCTGGCTCAAGCGCAAGGTTGGTCAATATCCCGATCCCAAGCTTCTGCAGCTTTGGGTATCTCCCTCCGTGTCTCAGCACATCCCTCACGTTGCTGACTGTGAAAACGATCTCTGAGATCTCTTTCCTGAGACACTTCCCTGTGTTTCCGGTTGTGCTGGCTAACATTTTCACCAGCTGCAGCGACCGTTTTAACGTCAGAACTTGTGACCTAGCAACGTCTGCATTCTCGTCCCTCAGTAGAACTTGGTCCACGTGTGTGAAATCAATTATCTTAGGGAGAAGACCCCTCGTGTTGCCCAGTTTTCCACAGTTATCGTGATCTTTGGCTAATTTCTTCAAAATCAAGAGGCCTAAATTGTTGAATCTACAGAAATCGTAGTGTAGATTATGGTCATGGAACACTTTTTTCTCCCCAATCTCATCAGGAGCTTCACCTGATGATCTCGTGTTCTCTAATAACGATGAAATCGATTCCATTGCACCAGAGATCCCAGCGACTCTTAAAGAATTCTGCTTTTTGCCAGCGAGTTTCGATAGTATCTCAGCCGCTGATCTCCTAATCTCTTCCTCTTGCAGATCTTTCCAATTCAACATCTCCACCAACCTAGTCAGAAAATAAAAAGTTAGCAACAATGTCAACACTTGCTTAATTCATTTCCCTGTAAAAATTTGAACTTTGATCTGTAAAGACCAAACCTTTCGACAACGGGAAAGTTGATTCCGATCTTCTCAAGTGTGTCCTCCGAGTACCGTTCATTCACAGAAAACTGTCTAAGAATCCTTGCTCCTATAAGCTGTTCATCAGAAGAGTTTGATCCCAAGAGATCCATACCAAAGCTCACTATATCCATCTTCAGACCATCAAAGATACTCCCATTGACACACTTTGAGTAAGAATCATAGAAAAACCTCTTGATCGAGACCAAACCAGTAACCCCAAACTCACACTCTCTCGTCACATTCTCAAGCAAATTACAAACACTGACTTGCCACTCCCAATAAGCTTTCTCAGCAAGAAACAACAACGCCTCAGCCAAGGCAAGCGAGTAGAATATGTTGAGAGCTGACTGCCTGTTCCTCTTGTCCGTATCTCCTTTGTGAACATCTCCATAGTTGTGCCTGACGAGCTTGTAAGAAGACAAAACCACACAAGCCGTTGCAGAGAGAAGCTGGAGCCAGTAGAGAAGCCGACTCACTGTGCTGGAGATGAAGAACCATCTCGCGTACGGAAGTAGAGGTACGTCTGAGTTCTTCCACGTGTCGTCGAACGTCGCTTCTCGAACGACGCAGTCTCTTGTAGTCGTCGCTTCTCTTGCAAAGATCGATCCACTGCAGAGTATAAAAACAAACGATTGTTCATCAAAACGTAACCTTTAACTCGTATGATTCAGCTTCGACTTAAGCAAAGTTGAAGAAGAACCTGATTCGTTTTAGATTCCTGAGAAGTGAGGCTGAGCTTGAACGGAGAGCGCGAAAGCTACTGATTCCGACGCCGGCGACAGTCCACGTGGCTTGGTGTTGCCACTCGAGCTCGTGGCTTCTGCTGAAGATTCTAGCGCCTTCGATCAGGAGAATGATGGTGATGAACCAGAAATCGGAACCGTCGAGCGTGATCGCGAAGCCGCCGAGAAGAACCACCGTGGCCCAGATAAACCCTAGGGTTCCGATTCCAGTGGCGGTTTTCTCGAGAATCGCGAGTTGTAGAGCGAATAGCGTTAGCTTCTTCTCCGGAGCCGGGATCGTTGATTTTCTACGAAACGCGGTCGCGGATGAGACAGAGGCTGCGTCTGCGGTTTCGCCGCTATCTCCTTTCTCAATGCTGCTTCTTAGATCGAAAACGGTGTCGTTTGAGCCTCTAGCTTCGTCTAATTTCTGAAGCTCCGACACCTGTACAGAAATGAAGAGGATAGATAAATTTTAGTAACTTAACATAGTTATACTCTATAAATCTACGTGAATATTATTAATGTTAGGTAAATCAAAATATTAAGTAAAATGTAGAAGCATTAATTAAAAGCTTTCAAGGAAAGCTAAGCTGACTAAATAGCTTAAATACAAAGTACGTAAGAAATTAATATGACAAAAACCTGCAAACGAATGCTTCGATCTTCTTCTTCTTCTTCTTCGAACTTCCTTGAATGCATTGTAAACCTTTCTTTGTTTTTACTCGTTTCCTAGGTACTCAAATCGCTAATGGGAAAGTTTCTCTTTTTCTTTCTTTCTTTATTTCTTCGTCTTTTTGGAGTAATGACTTAAGGAGTTGTTGATGATGCAGAGAAATGTGGAAAGCGTGGTTTTACATTCATGTATATATGGATGTATTCTCATATATATATATAGAGAGAGAGAGATATATATATATGTTGTAAGAGGGGAGAGAGATGGAAGCAATATAAGCAAAAGAGTAGAGAGAAAGGCTGCAAATAAGCTTAATAACGCAAGAGGAAATGTGCAAGAAAGTATAACTTCAACATAATTGTTGTATATGCTTCACCCAGCAATTTTATGACCAAAAGTTACATTTAAACAACAACAATAACAATAACAAAAAAAAAACACTTTGATTACATGTTACAAGTTACAACCATCCTCTTTATAGTTGATACCTCAATACATCTTTTTTCTTTATCTTTTTAAGTTTGTTCTTTTTTCTCATTAAAAGGTTAAAGATCGCTAATCTTTATGGGTATATATGTTGCTTGACTTATCCTTATAAAAGCAGCCTTGACTTCTTCTTTTTTTACCTTCTATCACCAATAAACTGACTTTTTTAAGCAAAAAGAAAACAGCATTTAGTGAACATCTACTATATTTAGAATCTAATATGATCAGTTATTGTCCTTACATCAATAATTGGCTGATTTATTTGCCGTCTTTATGTTGAGAAAAGCCGTGCTTCTTCGTATACGCGATTACGAGTAAACAGAATTTGGAGTATGTTTGCTTTGTATTTGCGTCTAGAATTACTAGAAAATGTTTGGTAAAGAAATTTCTAGAATTTCTAATGTGAACATATATTTTGAAATCTAAAATGCAGAACGATAAAAATCTACATCATTAACAATAGCCGTCTAGTAATTGTTTTTGGGATGCATAGCATTCATGTAGGAAAAAGAAACCAATAATGTGAAAAGAACTGATTTTTCCTTTTTATGTTTTGTTTCTTAGAATTCTATTTGAATTATTGACAAAGGAAAGCAGAGTATCTATTATTAAGTTACAATAGTTGAAGATTTGTATCTACTTGTGTTTTAGATAAGTCACGAATTATTGCCTGATTGGTACTAAAAACGTTGACGTACGCAAGTGTAATGAAATCTAATCTGTGATTAAATATAATTAGTGAGTCAATAACTCGGTGAGAGTAATGGTGACTTGCAAGCATATAAGTTCCAGCAGAAGTCTTCTTGTGTAAAGCTAAAGGCTCAAATGAGTTCCACCGCTTTGGGACCCACTTGATCCCTTCATAATAGAAAAAAACATAGTTTCTATTAAAGATAACTAAATCTGGTTGATCTGTAAAATCAAATATCAAATCTATGTGCTACTAGACAAAATATGGATAAACATCACATGAAGATTGGCTCTTATAAATCCTTGTAATACAAATGAATGTGTATTACATGAATTACACAAGATTACAACAACACTTGCCTCTGATACGATCATGAAATAGGAGTTCAATATGTCGTCATTGTTTGTGATGAAGATGATAAATGAATTGAGAACGCAAAAGAAATTGGTGTGGCCAAAACATCTTTAACAAAGGTTATATAACCAAGTTTACACCTATGAAGAGTTTGGTATAATTTGATATAAATTTTAATCACAAAAAAAGTCGGTTTTCTCATTTCATTATCTTCAAGGAGCTTCAAAATTACATTGGTGAAACAAAAGAACATTCCAAATTCAATTTCCAAAACTGTTAAAACTGAGAATTGCTTTATAATAAAGCAAAGTACACTTGAGAAGAACAAACGAAATCATCAAATTCTGACAATTCTCTGGTGAACCTTAGACTTCTCAGCATCGATAATGGACTCAACACGCTTAACCGAATCATCAAGCTTCCCTTTGGCATTCACCACCACATAATCAAAATCCTTTATATGCCTAATCTCTTCTCTGGCCGTAGCAACCCTAACAAGCAACTCCTCATGACTCTCCGTTCTCCGATCAACCAGCCTCTCAACCATCGCAAGCTCACTCTCCGCAACAAGGAAGATAAAAACCGCAGAGCTCCCAAGAATCTTCCTCAGCGTCTGAGCTCCTTGAATATCAACCCTCAATACGATGTCGCATCCTTTCCCCATGAACTCTTGGATCTGCTTCTTGGGAATCCCTTTGTAATCTCCGTAAACGAGGGCGTGCTCGAGCAGCTCATCTCTCTCCACCATCGACAAAAACTCATCTTTCGAGACGAAGAAGTAATCTCTGCCGTCGATTTCTCCCGGACGCATCGGACGGCTCGTAGCAGTGACGACAAAATGAAGACTTTCGCGAACCTGTCTGAGCTTGTTAATAACCGCGTCTTTTCCGACTCCGCTCGCTCCGCTTATCACGATGACGAGAGGGTTAGGCGGTGGAGTTATCGGATCGACGCTGAAGGAAGAGCCGAGATGGAATTCGAGCTTCCGGAGCAATTCAGGCTTGGTGGCGGATGGAACCGCGGTTGAACTAATGTTCTGAGTGGGATTAGACATATGGGTATCGGAGATTTTCAAGGAGGAGGAACGGAGTCGCGAGGGTTGGTGGAGAGATTGTGGATAAGATCCCGATCTGAAGATGGGTTTGGTGGAATTCGGGAAGACAGTGGAACGTAAGAGAAAAGAAGAGACTTTTCGAATCATCAGGGCGGGAATGATCAAAGGAGGAGCATTTCCGGGTTTTAGGGTTTATGTGAATCGGTTGTTGAGTGGTTCCTTTGTGCTCCGAGTTAGCGCGGTGATTTGGTCTGAATCTGACCCACTCATCATCTTCTCGATAGTTCCTGTCTGAAAGAAAGAGTTTTTTTATTATTTTAAAAAACAATTACGATAAAAGATTATATTTTTAATCGATGGCCCAATAAGATCCATCAGATGTGGAAACAAATTGAAACTATTTCATATTTTTTTTTTCTCGTGTACATTAAGATTTGCACGTAAATAAAAAAATAATAATAATAATGAATTTTGGAATTAATATATTGACGTTATAATTGGGCTATACCATCTCTCTCTCCCTAACTTGTTTTAAAACCTCATATCACTTTCGTTCATTCTCTCCTTCCTCTTCTTCTCCTCCTCTTTCCTTTTCGTTTCCACCGACGTCATCGATCTACTTTTACGCTCCATCTCCGCCGGAGACTTTCCCCGATTTATCTCTCTCCCTTCCGTATTCCTCCGATTACCGTATTCCGGTTTCTTCTCTCTGTGATATCTCTCAAAAGCCCTAACTTTTTCTTGATTTTCGGAATTATTGACCTTTGATTTCGGGCTCTCCTGAATCTGTAATCTTCCTCCCGGTTGTGAATTTGATTCCCTTATAGGATTTTAAACGCGGGAGTAAATCAAAGATCTTTCCTTTTTTGTTTGTTGTTTGGACCAACAAATATAGTTTTTTTTGTTGGATCCGGTTTTGTTGATGGGCACAACTAGGGTTTGTCCGGAGGTTTCTGGATCTTCGGCTAAATCTCTTAGCTCGCCGCTTACGGTGTCGACATCTCGTACGGAAACCGTCAATGGCTTTCATGAGTTTAAGATCAGCGGCTACTCTCTCACCAAAGGCGTTGGGATTGGCAAATATGTCGCCTCCGATACGTTCACGGTCGGGGGTTACTCGTGGGCGATCTACTTCTATCCAGATGGGAAGAGTCAGGAGGATAACTCGTCTTACGTCTCTTTGTTCATTGCCCTTGCCAGCGAGGGAGCCGATGTGAGAGCTTTGTTTGAGCTCACGCTTGTGGATCAGAGTGGAAATGGGAAGCACAAGGTTCATAGCCATTTCGGAAGAGCGCTCGAGAGCGGACCCTATACGCTCAAGTATCGGGGAAGTATGTGGTGAGTCTTTCTCTCTGGAAATTTTCAAGCTTGCAATGAAAGGAGACGTTTTTGAGTTGTTACACCCCGTTCTTGTTGAATTTTGAATCTTCTTGCATGGCTTTGTGAATAGATTGATAGGGTTATGACGTGTTTGTGCTGTTACAATTTTAATGATGTATCTGATGCTTGGTTGTTCAGGGGATACAAACGGTTTTTTAGGAGGTCCAGTCTAGAATCATCAGAGTATCTGAAGGACAATAGTCTCTTGGTTCGGTGCCGTGTCGGTGTGGTGAAGTCCTCCACGGAGGGACAGAGGAATTACACTATCCCTGTGCCAGTTTCTAATTTGGGCCAACAGTTTGGAAATCTTTTGGAAAGTGGGAAAGGTTGTGATGTTACTTTTGAAGTCGATGGAGAAACATTCGCTGCGCACAAACTAGTTCTTGCCACGCGTTCTCCAGTTTTCAGGGCACAGCTTTTTGGCCCTTTAAGAGACAGAAATACCGACCGCATAGAGATAGAAGACATGGAGTCCCCCATTTTTAAGGTCTTCTCTTTAATTCTTTTTGGGGATTACATCTGTTTAGTCTGGGATTGTGTAATTAGATATCTACAGTCCTCGGGTCTTATAGGAAGAGATAGATTTCTTGGTTCCTTGCCTTTTTTTTCCGGGTGAGTGACTGTGGTGTCATACAGGATTTTCTTTTCACCAATGTACCATCCGGGATCTTCTCCTGGGGCGCTACTCCTGTTGTCGAGTTTACTCACCCGGGATAAGGTTCTTTCTTTCTGCTTCTCTTCCTGGTTGGTTGCATGAATGTCTGTTTTCTCTTATTTCAACCAGACGTAAAGATGTGGTTTAACTTAGTGAACAAATTGAATCTTTAGCATATTAGTGAGATTGGCTGGTGGGTTTAGTGAGATAGGTCTTCTGAAGTAATGAATCTATATCTGTTTTCCTTTGTCATGATAGGTCCTATAAGTCGCTTCTAGGTTTACTGGTCCTTGCTTTGGGTTCAAATCTATTCCTGGCAGTTTAAATGTCGATGTGTACCCTGATACAAACTCCTTTTTTCTTTATTTTGTTTGATTGTTATGTGCAGGTTTTGCTCCATTTTATCTACTGGGACGAATTGCCTGATATGGAAGAGTTAACGGGCACAGACCTTAAGTCGGCTTCTACTCTTGTGGCTCAGCATCTGCTTGCAGCGGCTGACCGTTATGCTGTTGAGCGGCTTAAAGTGATCTGCGAGTCAAAACTTTGTGAAGGAATCACCATAAACACGGTTGCAACCACCTTGGCCCTAGCGGAGCAGCATCATTGTTTCCAGCTAAAAGCAGTCTGTCTCAAATTCGTGGCCATGCCAGAGAACCTGAAAGGTAAAGAAAACAAGGATTAATCTTCTTGCTGTAAAGTCGTTTTTAGTCCTACTCTCTGCTGCTCATGTAATGAGGCTTATGTTATTTTCCCTCTTCTTTTTTTATCAGCTGTGATGCAAACAGATGGGTTTGATTATCTGAAAAAGAGTTGTCCATCTTTACTAACTGAGCTATTGGAGTATGTGGCGAGGCTTGGTGAACTCTCTGTTAGTGCATCTGGGCATCGAAAAGAGATATTTGCTGATGGTTGTGATGCGAATGGAAGACGAGTGAAGCCGCGGTTGCATTGAACGGATTTGTGCATTGTACAATCACTGTTAAAGATAATGGCTGATCTGATCTGATTTGATCCAGCAAGTGAATCAGCGTTTGCATTGTAGAATCTCTGTTAAGGATAATGGCTGATCTGAAACGATCTGATTCAGCAAGTACAATGAATCTTTCTAAAAGCTTTCTATTAAAATTAAAGATCCAATGAAATTTGGGGGTTAATCGTGGTGTTTATCTGAGTAATCGGTGAAACTTATTTAATAATTTTAAAAGGATCAGAATCTATGTATTGTTACAACGTCGAAAGACAAAGAAAACGAAGACGAATAACATGACAGGATCTGTAAGAAAATTCTTTCTTTCTTGATCTCAGCATTCTTCCTCACATCTCGCACTTAAGCCATGTCTCGCTCGTCATGTTTCCGCTCTTGTAAACGCGATGGATGATTCAAAGGACATCTCTTTTAGCTCTCCCTGAGACGTTAAGTTGTAAAGCTTCTTCTTCTAGACCCAAAACATCATCTTAGTACCAGCGACTCATTGCTGTATCTTGTGAAGCAGCCACTTTCTGTGGTATATACTGAGGGTTTTGTTTCAATCTACTTGAACCTTCGGTGGCGGCGTCTTCATCTCCTCTGTTGCTTTTGCAAGGTTGAGGAGTTCTTTTTGGGTATTGCGCCACACCAACCGGATTTCTGACCATCCTACGCTGTTGTTCAAGAGCTTCAACTCCTGTGGCTGCGCCGCAGTTGTTATAGCGTAACACTGACCCAACTACTTTTCCAGGCCTAGCTACTGCGGCACCTGCTTCATTACAACAAGGTAAACGTTCAAAAATCACAGACGTTCTGCATCATAACTATGTAAACAGAGAGAGCGTGAGACCTTGGATTGTTTGAGGGACGTTAACAGGAATTCGCGACATTGGCATCTGCGCATTCCTGTCTGCACCACGCGGTCTCTCATCTCTGATGCTACACTTGGAGAGTCCATCAGTGACTTCCACTGAACTCTGTTGAGGCGCTGCATGATTGTTATCAGAGTACAAAACGCAAGCCCTGCCAAACATAAGAACAGACAACTCAATCTACTGTTTCGAAAGCATCCCAAATCATGACATGAGCCCTCTGCCTCATCAACCATACCTAGGTAATGATGCGTGCTGCTGCCTCTCGGGGGGAGTATGAGAAGTACCATTTTTGTAGTGTTCCTCGAGGTAAGCAAACTGTTTCTTGAAATGTTCCACCGCACTGCAAAATGAACAATGCATATCTGAAAGATCATGGACGAGTAAACAAGAGTATAGTTATGAAGCAGGTCGGCCAGCTCGGAAAGTACCTCGGGTACATAAAGTTAGTTGGCTCCGATCCATCCAAGTATTCTTTCAGCATCTTTGGGTGGTATTCAAGAGATTCTCTATATATGAGTTCTCGCACGTCCTCTTTTGTGATCCTCCGTCTCTCGAACTCGAATTCCAACTTTGTGACAGGTTGAGAAGACGGCTCTCTTTCTACTTTAGCTAAACCCTTGAAGTACGGATCCGCAAGCGCCTGTAGTAACCATAATGTGAGTTGAATACAACCAAAAACTACTAAGAAAAAATAAGGAGTGTAACGAACGAAATGTGTGAAGCACCTCTTCAGCTGTAGGCCGGTCCTTGGGTTCAAAAGACAACATCTTTTCTAGAAGACGAAGAGCGAGAGGATCAGCATGTGGAAACTTATGTGAAAAAGGAATAGGCTTCTTCTTCCTCATGCTGCTTAAGTATCTTCGAGCTTTCTCGTTCCTCACCTGCCATATTCAGTGCACATGATTCAGCCAAGAAAAGAAACTATGAAGCTGTGCTAAGCATTGTGGGTGTAAAGGCACACTGACCCTTCCAATGGCTTCCGCAGATGGAGTTCCCAACATATCAGTCATCAAATCCAATTGATGAACCACATTTTTCCCGGGGAAAAGTGGCTTCCCTGTTAAGAGTTCTGCAAATATGCACCCTATGCTCCATATATCTATCGCCGGTGTATACTGAACATAACCAAATAATTTTAAGAAAAAGAACATTACTAAGCAAAATTTACAACCTCCAGGTGAAAGCTCTAATGACTACTATTCCCAATTAAAATTTGAAGCATTTGATGAAATAATGTATGCAAAATCATGGTCACCTTTGAGAAAAATGATCCACACAGTTCTGGAGCCCGGTACCATCGAGTAGCTACATAGTCCTGCGGTCACAAAGCAAGAGGATAAAAATTGGTTTCATGCCCAAAACGAGTATATTTTTAAAAGGTAGACATTGGATTACTACTCACAGTCCAGAATATCGCAGTTGGTGTATCATTGAATGCGACTCTTGCGAGTCCAAAATCACAGATCTTGAGTTTGCAGTCAGCGTTTGCCAATATGTTTTTGGGCTTTAGATCCCGATGGAAGACATTAGCTGAGAGGAAGAAAACAAAACCAAACTAAGAAAAACGGAATCTTCAAAAAACTATCCAAAACTTATCCTAACCTGTGAAAATTTGCTAGCTTAACCTGTGTGTATATACTTGAGGCCACGGAGAAGCTGGTAGAGGAAAAACTGGTAATGCTCAGGAGTCAGATCGTCATTCGCCTTAATCACTTGATGCAGGTCAGATTCCATGAGCTCGAAAACCACATAAATGTCCCTGAACTCTCTTCTGGAAGGCGGCAACAAGATGTGTTTGATCTCAACAATGTCTGGATGGCGCAAGAGTCTGAGAAGTTTGATCTCACGGAGAATGCGGGTTGCATCAGAGACATGCTCGAAAATGTCATTGATCTTCTTGATCGCAACTTTCTCTCCAGTGTGTGTATCGTAAGCCGAGCAGACAACTCCATAGCTTCCTTTACCAATAACTTCCTCGATTCTGTATCTGCTTCCTTCACCGTACTCCGTGAAGAAATCTAGTTCGACTGATGACTAAATATGCAGAGAAAAAACTAATGTCAGTAAAAAGAGATCAAAGAAGGAATAGAGATTGTTACAGATCCTCCTAAATAACAGAAACGGATCTTAAATCTGAAAACTTTAAGATATAAATTGCAAAGAAGAGAGAGAAAAAATCGGACCTTTTTGCGTTGATCAGGCTGCATCTTCTTCAGCTACAGAGCATCCAAAATTACTTACGAAGACCAAATGATAATCACTTATGAGCCTTGATTAGTATGCTTCGGAATCAAGCTAACGCGGAATCTACAGAACTAGCTTCCTAACTCCACCGGCGAATCAAACAAAGAGCTAACAACGCAATGTCAAAAAAAAAAACGCAGAGCTTTTGTTCTTCTAAATCCCTAAATCCGAACAGAACAGAGATTCAAACAAATCAGAACACTTTCGGAGACCAAAGGAGAAGCGAGTTTATGGGTGGAACAACGAATACCTAATCGAGATTTCTTTGCTTTTGCAATGAAATCGATGGATCAGAAGAAAGTGAGGAAAATAGAAGAGAAGGGTAGTAATTAGAGAATGGGTTTCACTATTCCTTTGAGATGAAGAAAGGCGATATTCTATCTTCTTTCGATCAATCTCTGCTTACGAATCACTCTGCCAACAGTTTTTAAGGAAAATAAAAAATAAAGGAGAGAGCTTTTCAATAGCCGAGAAGCCTTTTATGCTTCAGAAACCTAGAGACCCTATCTCTCAGCTACAAGTTACTAATCGGATCTGAATCTCAACACGCGAGCAAGAACAGAGCAAAGAGTGGGGGGTGTAGAAGAGGGAAAAGAAGAAGCGAGTTTTCTCCCTTTTCGTAGAAGAGATCTAAATTCTCTATATGATGATGAACAGAACAGAACACAACAAAGTATTTTATTTTTATTTTTTTTCCTCTCTCTCTCTGTGATAATTGAAAAAGCAGATAAGTGGAGTCTGATTATCCTTCTGCGAAAAGTCTTATTTGCCCTCTGGTTTATGGATACTCGCGACTTTGGAGAAATAACTCGCTTTGGATAATGTCCAAAACTCGTAAGTGCGAATATTTTTTTTTTTTTTCCTAAGTGCGAATATTAAGTTTAGATATTTTGTATAAACTATTGTTTTATATTCCATCTCATATCGCTATCCGATGTGTTATGGATTAACCATCAACTGTATAATTCATTAATATAATCATTTTTCTTTCACTCTAAAAGTAGTTTATACTATATATTTCTAATAACAATTAATCAAAGGGAATAGCTAAATAATGGAAAAATCTTTTCGAATCCCTGTATTTAATGAGTGAGAACATCTTAAGTTTCAAAACCTAAAAATTACGGATAAACAGGAAAAAAATATAACAGGTCATTAAAACTGTTTGTAGACAACATACGTGTCTTGTACAAGATACTTATGAATATTGTATACGCAACATGCTAGTATATTTTTCATCTCAAGTATGTATATATTTTCTCTGTTTTCTTTTACATTCTATTTTTGAATTTCTCGCTCGTATATTATTAAATACATATATACATAACCAACATTAAGAATTTCTGCAGAAATACATAAAACACATTAAATACATATACACACGCAGAAATATGTTTTAAATACACAGAATTTACTTTTATTGATTCAGAGCCTTAATTTAATCTTCAAAACAACATTTAGAATTGGATATATTTCACATAATAAAATACTATCGTCATAAACAATCTCAAAAGAAACCAAGAGGAGAACGAAGGGTCACCGAGGAACCGTCGAAATGCTTCAGTCCATGTGCATCACATGACTTTTATTATGATGTTATCATAAAATACCAAAAAAAATAAGGAGCAATAATTATCTTTCTTTTCTTATCAAATTCTAATCATTATCTCTTTTCTGCATAAATAAAATGTAACCCCTGCAATGTCTCAAAAAGAGCGTAATATGCAACGCAGTAATGATTCATACAACCATTTAAAACTTAAAAGAGGCAAAAGCTTCAATGCTGAAAGATTCAAATTAGTGTAGCTACTTATTCATCATCAAATTGACTTCGTTATCAGAAGTTGACAACAGAATCGTTAATCAGACCTTATCACACAGAAAAAGATCAATAATCAGTGTCGATTTGCTTTTAAACTTAATTGTAAATATTAGTGCTAGTTTGGTTTTTTGGTAAAAAATGATAGCTTTTAAAAACTTTTTTTGATTTTGCCGTCCAAATTGTTTTTTTTTAAGTATTAAGAATATGTTGCATGGAGAAAAAAAAAAAGAAAAGAAAAAAAGAATGAGAGAGAGATTGTGTTCTGACTTCCGAGAAAACACACGCGCTTTCGTTCGGGCAGCAAAGAGCCAGCTCAGCTTAAGGTGGACCCACAAAAACAAGAACTGACCAAAGTTCAGACACGTTATCCTATTCACCTTCTCCCGTGTAATCCACGCGCCGCCTTTTTCACTCGTTTCTACTGGAGCCCCATACAAAAGGTCCATACAATAAGCCCACGAAATAAGCCTAAAAAAGGGTTCAAAACAATGAATCACACAACTCCACTGAAGCCACGTGACCACTCAACATCGCTTGTTCGCATCTCCTCTCTGACCATAGCAACATCTTCCCATCTCCCTGCGTCTGCATAAACGTTCGAAAGCAAAACTTTGCATCCTCCGTGAGATGGCTCAATCGCCGCCAGCTCAGAAGCCGCCAGCTCAGCTACCTCTACGTTCCGGTGAATCCGTGCAGCCGATAACAAGATTCCCCATATGATCACATCCGCCTTCACCGGCATCTTCTTGATCATTTCTTTTGCTTCCTCTAATCTCCCAGCTTTCCCCAACAAATCAACCATACATCCATAATGCTTTATGTCTGGCTTGATCCCATAAATGCTCTTCATGCTGTCGAAATACGTTTTACCTAACTCCACAAGCCCCGCGTGGCAGCATGCGCTTAAGACACCAACAAATGTGATGCTGTTTGGTTTGATGCTGAGAGATTGGAGATCGGAGTAGAGATCAAGCGCTAGTTTTGCATGGCCATGTGTCGCTGAACCGCAAATGATAGCGTTCCAGGGAGAGATTGTTGAGGAAGAAATGTTCTTGGTTTGGCGGAAAACGTTTAGAGCGGTTTCGATGCTTCCACATTTGGCGTACATGTCGATTATAGCAGCGCTTAGATTGTCGTTGGGAGGGATTGGGCTACGGTTTAGATACTCTTGCGCTCTGATCCCTTCTTCCAATGATCCTAGCGATGAAATTGCAGAGAAAACACTCACCATTGTGATTGCATCTGGTTTTACTTGGCTACTACTGATCATTTCCCGGAAAAGATGTAGAGCCAAGTGAGGAGAAAGACTCTGTGCGTAACCCGAAATCATAGCGTTCCATGAAAAGATATCTTTATCTCGAGTCTGATCAAACACTTCCCTTGCCTGCTCAACCATTCCATTCTTCACACATCCTGCAATCAACGCGTTTCTCGACGCAATGTGGTCCATAACACTCGCTTCAAACTGTCGAAGAGCGAGTTTCATGTTATTAGAGACGGCGTAGAAATGTATGATCGTTGCTTGTATGAAATCATAACAATCGAAACCTGTCTTCACGATGGTGCCATGAAGTTGCGAACCCTTGAAACTGCCTGTTGATCGAGCTGAAGCCGAGAGAAGGTCCACCATCATAACCTCACTAGGTTTCATTCCACGGCGCAGCATTTCCGTGTAGAAAACAAGAGCTTCGTCAAGCTGATTCTTTCGTAGACACCCATCAATCATAGTGCCCCATGAGACAATATCTTTCTCAGTAATCTGATCAAATAATTCCTTAGCCTGCTCAATAAGTCCAGCTTTTGAGTACCCATTCAACATCACGTTCCAAGTAACTAAATTTCTCTCAGCCATTCCATCAAACAACTTCCTAGCATCCTCCAAACATGAACAGACGCAATACATATGCAGCAAATTCGTCGAAACAAAGACCCTATCGTAAAGATTCAACCTAATGGCCAAACTCTGCAACATCCTGCAATCCCAAATCCCACCCAAATGTGAACAAGCGGATACAACAGTGGATAACGTCACTTCGTTTAGCATAATTCCAGAACTTCTCATCTCTCTGAAAAGCTCCATCGCTTCACTCCACCTATCGTTTTGAGCGTAACCTTTAATCAAAGTAGAGTACGAGACGCAGCTTCTCTCAGGCATTACGTCGAACAGCTTGAGCGCTTCCTCAAGTCGACGAGATCGAACATACCCATCGACCATAATATTGAACGACGCAGAATCAAGTTTCGTGTGGGCCCTGAAAACAGATTCCGCATCGGACAAGACACGGCATTTAGCGTACATGTTAAGGACGCTATTGCAGACGAACCCATTAGAATCGAATCCGGATTTCAAGACACGGCAATGGAGTTGTCGGCCACCAGTGACGTCATTACTGGTGGCGCACGATCCAAGAGCTGAGACGAGAGCTCGCTCAGTATCTGGACTCGGAGCCGTCGTGGATGGTTGCTGATGCCTTTGGGTGATCGAAGCGGAGAAACATCTCGCCTGCTGAGGAGAAAAGACCCGACAGCGACGAGACCCGAGATAACGAATCGATTTGGTCATAAGAGACCATGAGAGCAAAGTCTTAAACCCTCAAGCTCGAGGTTTTATAGTTTAAAACACTTGTCTCTCGTCCTAGAAACTCACAGGTTGCATATATATAGGTTCTTGTGACTTTGTTCAGAAAAAGATAAAACGAACATTATTTTATGCGAAACACAATGAAAAAGGCATTTAATTTTTGATCATTCACAATTCACATATAGTTGTCACAGAGGAAGTGTTCAAGAGTAATAAGACATTTCTTGTTTTGTTTCAGGGATTAACTGTATAGGGAAATGGGAAAAAAAAAAAATCGATAGTTTTATATTTTCCTCCTAATCCTAAATGAATGTAATCCGAGAAGAAGAACCTGAAATTGTTTATCTGCAACTTCAACATTTTAATGTGATAACATGTAAGTATGATTTGGAGAAAATCTTGGGTCAGCGATTGTCCACACATCCCTTTACAGCTAATTTTGCCGGCAATCTGCAGAGAATAGAGCACATGAACTGAGCATGACAGATCAAAGAAACCAAACACGTGCAAACAAAGTAATACACACAACAGAAGATATGAAAATCATATACTCATCACAGCGAATCAAAATGGAATACTAAAGCTTTAAGCAAAGCACCGGCAGGCTGAAATAAACAGTATTTATTACAACAAAACGATGAGTGTTTCCTTGACGGTAGGCAATACGCTAGACAGAAGCTACCCATATTATAAATGCAAGCCTAGCTTGCGGAACCACTTCTCAACCCTGGAAAGACATGTTCACGGCAAATTGTGAATAACTCCTGTAAGGCCATCTTCGCAATTGACTCACCGATTACTTCATTTAATCTATATCTGATCCTAAAGTTTGAACCTTTTATGCATCTCATTTTCCAGTTGAGCAAAAATTGCATAAGCTTCCCAAACTGAAAATGATGAACTTTACACAACTACTAAAAAAAGGTGAAATTGAGGAGATCTCAAATCACAACAGCTATATGATGCACATGTTCCGTAATAACGGCTGCATGTGCGTTAATTCATTTCAGCAAATATAGGGGTATGGTGATATATAAGGCCACCAGACAAAACACTACATCAAACAACTAGAATCATGTTCAATTGTTTCCCTTTCAATTCTCGGAAGGAAAATGTTCAATCTAATCAAAAATTTAAAGCAAAAACGGTGCAAAGCATAACCACAAAAACTACTCATCTACTATCTATCCACAAATCGACGGTTCCCGTTCATCACTAGAACCCGCATAAACCTACAAATTCACTAGTCAAGAGACATGTCCACTAGTAATTGTCAATTATCGATTGCATAAACAGGCACGTTGACTAGTAATCAGGCTTGAACTGAGATGAAACAGAAGTGCATAACCCTAAAGTAACACTATTCACCCAAGTTCCCAAGTGATCAATGCAGCCCAAACATTCAAACACAATCAAAGAACAGAACATATTACAAAAAAAGAAGAATATTTGACTTACTTTTTATGACGACGGCTTCTCTTAGGTCCCCAGCCTTCAAGCTTAGCAATGGGGCAACCACACCTAGACCGGAAAAGCAAAACAGCTCGGCCATTACACGGAGCCATCTTCCTGAGCTCAGCTCTCAAACACTCGTAATCAGGATTACTCTCGCTACCTCCTTTCCACGGCAACCGATCAATCTCCTTAACCGATCCCGACTTAACACATTCCTCCGTCAGAAGCTGCAAATCAAACTCCATAGCTTTCTTCAACCCTTTGCATTTCGGGTTACGGCACTTCCTCGATCTCGAGCCGCAGCATATGTCGAGGAACGCAATGGAAGCCGCGAAGAAGACAGCGAAGACGAACAAGAAGGACGACAGAGAGATTCCGAAGCGATATTCATCGTCGGAGTCGTGATCGGAGGAGAGGAAGAAGATGAGAGGGAGGAGAGAAGAGAAAGAGAGGGCGATTGAGGGGAAATGAGAGGAGAGGAGAGATAAGGTGTGGATAAGGTAGGAGAAGTAGGAGGAGATGAGGAATGCGCCTGAGAAGAGGACCAGGATTAGGATTAGGATGTCTAGCGTCGCCGACGGAGAATGCTTGCACGGTTGCAGGGAAGAGGAGGTTGAGCTGTGATTGGAACCGGATCTAGATGATGCTGCGGCGGAGGATGGTGGCATGCTGGTGGTTTCGACAAGGAGGAGATGGAGCATGTTAGGAGGAGGAAGACGGTGGACGGTTTTTGTCACGACAGGGTGACTTCCGAATGCCTCCTTTACATATATAAGTCTCGCTCTGTATGTATAGATTTTGGCAATTAAATTAAATTTGTAAGACTAGAGAGAGAGAGAGAGAGAGAGAGAGAGAGAGAGAGAGAGAGATTCTTTATTAAAATAAGTATACTATATAAATACTCGAAAATAATGCAAGTCACGAGAGAAGTTACCTGCTAATTAGATACGGAAGCATTTTGGAAACTTATTCAATTTTTTTTAAAAAAAGACGAAAATAAAAATAAAGTGGCCGACACTGCTCGACCGGTAGAATGGTACGACGAATTTGACAAAAGAATAAAGTTAAAACATTAACTAACACTGAGATATTTGACAAAAATAAAATCGAATTAAATACTAGTATTAATCAAGCAATAAGTATTTTAGATGTTGAGACAAAGGTCATAAAGTTTTCCTTATCGGTACTTTAACGTCTTCCCTTTTCTTCCATGTACTTCTTATTTACATTTTTTTCCTTGTACTTTCAGTGTCTTGTTTTCCTTATAACAATGTCATAAATTGTGACTCACAACATGATACTTTAATGTTAAATCGATGTTATTTTGAAGTTTCATTTTTGAAAATTTATACAAATCAGGTATCAACATAAGTGTAAGATCATTTACTTATTTACAAAGAGAAAATCGGAATGTGATCTCCGGCGACGGGACAATCCAGGTTGACCAAATTTAACAAGTATAAACCTGCCATCAAAGAACTAAACCAAAAACCGGGTATCAACAACAATGTCATATTATATGTGTTCAAAAATCAAAACCAATCAGGAATCAAGCTACAAGCGTTTGTCAAAAGGATCTTGAAGACCAACCAAAGCATGGAAGAGAATAAACATGTTTATTGAATTATAAAAAAGCCTTTGTACCTTTCCGTTCATAGCTTCTACAGCCAACTGTGCGTCCTCTTTTTTGTTAAACCAGACATAGCCATATCCCAGAGACTGCCGACTCCTTTCATTTACGATGATTTTTACTGCCAAAAATAAAATAGTGCTGCGCGGTAAGAAAATAATGTCGTGCTGGTTTCTGACTGATTCTTTAACCAAGCTAACTTAACAATGATACTCTTAATGCTTTCATTGTTTCAATGCTGTATCTGCAGGTAGGTTTCAAATGCTATTCATAAAACTGACTCACGAACCACTATAATCAACCTCGCGTATGTTCTACAGTTATATGTTCAATCGAAACGATGCCAATTGTTAATCATTGATCCCAACATAAACGCGGTTGTGTTGAATGAGAGAGTTACAATGTTCTCCTTCTCTACCAGTAGGAATTCAGGATTCCCTCATTTGTTTCTCTATCTAAAGAAGAAAAGCAGAAAACTTTTTCGCAAATCAATTCAATGGTGCTCATTCGCACATGATCAGCACCTATCTCTTTGTATCAGAACTTCAGTTTTTTTGCTTCTGATCCACACCACTTTATGATATCAAAAGCACATATCTTCCATCCTCTGCTTGGTTTAGATTCAGACCATGACTCGTGGTTACAAAACCTTCACCATGAGAAGAGAAACAAACTTTTTCTATTCTCATTATCCATACGCCTTTTTGTCCGCCCCCAACAACTTCTACTGTTTTAATACCACAAGTCGTGCTCTTAATCAAAGCCAAGATAGTTGATGAAAGACTACATGCTTTTGATATCGTCAAGTGGTCCATATCAAAAGCAATGGAAGCTTTGATACCATTGCATTCTCACTGTCACTAGCTCTAAGAGAAACCATTGATTTGGGTAACAACCTCTCTACCTCGTTAACTTCATTCTCGTTTACGATTGAACATTCACAAGTCAACACTCAACAACTCCAATCTCATTAGCCTAGCAATTGTCTAAGAACGTGTAACATGTTAGACTATATTCAATGCTTTTCTATATGATTCCTCGTGCATACGAATCCTAGTGGAAGCTCAAAATGCAAATTCCAGAAAGGAAACAGACTGAGACACAGAGAGAGAGAGAGGAGCTCACCATTGCTAACTTCACCAAACTCGGAGAAGACTTTTCTTAAACGCCCTTCACTCACTGAATCCGGAAGCCCTGTTGATTACATTTGAGTCAATAACCGATTCAGTTTCTCATAAAAGCAACATCATTTTTTTGAAAAAGGATGAATCAAATCAAATATACCCTTCACGAAAATCGACGAGCTAGAAGTAGAGAGAGAGGATGCTTCTCTGGTCCCATCTTCATGAAACTCTCCGGCGACGCAGCTTATTGTCCAGAGATGAGAACATGGTTTGCTTCTCGCCGTATGGAATAACGGAATCAAAGGATATCTGAGAGTTTTCTCCGTCGGGAAACTAAGTGCTCTAGGATTTTGAGATGTTCCGATGAATTGAAGTTTGTGGAACGGAGACTGGAAAGTCGGGAGTGAGGTAGACTGAGAGAGTGCCATCTCCGTCGAGTTCGTCGCCGGCGAGAATCTCTTGACTTGTGAGCTAAATGACGAACTTCTGATGATATTTCATATAGTTCTTCAGACCTCAGTTTCTTCGCTTTGTTTAGTATGGGCCTAAATGTTGGCCCATTAGTATACCCGTTAGGCTTGCAATGATAGCTTAATGTGTACACTCTAGGTCAAGCCTATAAAGTTTTTTCGTACAGTGTACTTTTGAATTGCTTGCTATTCATGTTTGAGATGGAAAAGGACCAAAATAAAACTTAAGTATCTACAATTTTTTTAATCAGTAGGTCAACAACTGCACAAGCCCAAAATCACTCAATATCAAATTATAGATGTTTCAGTTCTTTTATTAACAAAAAAAAAACTGTTTTGTTATATTTGGTCTAAGTCTATAGAAAATTATATATGGGGAATTCACAACTGACAAAATGATTTCAAATTGTGTGGGTTTTTTTCCTGAGAAAAGTGTAGGTTCAATGTAAATAGAATCTGACTTATCAGACCAAAACCAGGAATCGAAATCTTTCAAGATTTTGGTTGGCAAATGAAAATCTTGAAAGTTTAGAAAAGAGCAATCTTTGAGATAAGAAACTGAAAATAAAAAAATAAACTAATTAATTAGATATGGTATAGTGAAGTTTCGGAATAAACATTGCCTACTAAAAAAAGAGAGTCGTACCCGGAATAGGTTCTTAACTTGCTCTAAATCTCTAATTGTTTAAAAAAAAAAATAATAATAATTGGTGTGACTTTGAAAAAAACAAGATCAATTAACTTACAAAAATAAAACCAATACAAATATGTATATATAATTGTATGGCTAATTAAAAAAAACCTAAACCATTATTTTGTCTTATATTACTAAATTAATCTTCGTTTTTATTTACAGTACATTATACTAAGTTTATGAATTTAAATGTATGATCAGTAGTTTTGTAATCTTTTTGGAAGTCGTTACATATTATAGCATCTTC
The DNA here is from genome assembly GCA_900406495.1 of Sisymbrium altissimum. Taxonomy (NCBI): domain Eukaryota; kingdom Viridiplantae; phylum Streptophyta; class Magnoliopsida; order Brassicales; family Brassicaceae; genus Sisymbrium; species Sisymbrium altissimum. The sequence continues at coordinate 39,543 of OVBI01000880.1, forward strand.
AATATTGTTTGAGAGTACTAACATCGATCAAACTAATCCACTAAAATTTTTTGTATAACCACGTATTTGTCAAGTTTAATATACTAACGGGTAAAGATATTTGAATTGTGACTGTACGTTTAGCGGCTACTATTGTATAAGTATTTAGTATATCGAAATGTAATTCTATACTGTATTAAATTATCCTCGGTACCTCTCGGGAATTTTTTGTTAAAATGATAAGAAAAATTAAGATTCGTACTTACTATTCCACCTGCGCTAATTGGCGATGTCTTTTTTCATAATTACCAGATAACTGCATACTCCCACCAATACCAAATGAGAATAAAGATTAGCAACTTGACTAATGAACATAACTAATCATTAATTAATCATTGTCCATAACTTAATTTGTCTTTAAATTTCAAAGGTGATGAGACTAAACTGACTAATGCATGCATCTTTCCCCATAACTGTTTTGTGTAAGTTATTCTTCAATAAATAATTCATATATAAAGTATAGCTTTAATGACTGATATGAAAGTACATAGAAGTGGAACATACTTTACTTGGCCTAAACAAAACTAAGTTAGTCAAATCACACGACGATAATAACATATATAGAATAAACACATGGATTCACTTGAGAAAAATGAAAATAATTCAAGAATGCCCATTGATATTGAGTTGGTATTCTTTGACGACACGCATTTATACAAAGCTGTAAGATAAATAAAGTAATAATTGAAATGTTGGAAAAATTATTATGTTATGAAAAACAGCTTGTGGCTCGGATACATCTAACGTGTAGACAGAGCTAATAATTGCGGCATTCCAAAGTCTTAAGCAACTTGCCTAATGGGAATAGTTTTTGACATCCATCGCACATTTTAGGCCAATTATTATAAATCTACGATATTTATACTCTCCAACAAACACAATTTAGTTATGAAAAATGACAAACTTAATCTTTTTATAGTAGTAGAGCAATATGCTCACGCGTATTGGTAGAATATCGTTTCGCTGAACTATTTTGCATATTGAATTCACTACAAGAAAAATGCCAATTTCCCATAGTCGTTGCGGTGAAAAAAATGCTGGGAATGCTGTTGGCGAAATTTAATTTATTCCAAAATTGGTAAACAAAATTCACCAAAAACTTTGTCCGAGATTTGATTGATATCTATCGGACTGGAAAATTTCCATCAAATCATAATTAGTAATGTATTATTAAACTACCGATATTCAGCTCTTTTGTTTCATATCTCCTAGAAAAAAACAAATTACCAACAAAAAAGATCTCCTATAATATTTATAACAAAGTGTATGAATTCACAACGTGCATGTTCTTTTGGATTTGAAAGTGATTACTTCCTTATTACAGTCTATTATTGTGATGCGGAGAAATTGTACTTGTCTCTGGTCGAAACAAAAACGAGTTTTGACCAGAACCAAAATGAAAGTTCCTTGACAAACGTAAAACGAACTTGGATCCATCAGCGTAGAACCAATAATTCAACCGATTTAACTACACAAATGCATGGGTGTCACTCTAGCCTACTTTTGAACATAACAATTACTTAAAACTAACATGGTAACAATTTTAAAGATTTTGTAACACTGAAAAAGATAGTTCGACACAAGTATCCCAACTGTATATATACATACATGTATAACTTTATACCATTACTACTAACGAATCCTATGAGATAAAAGACACATAAGGTATATGATGAAACTCCTTGATTATCAGCTAAGCTGCCCCATAATTTGAAAAGAGAAAAAAAAAAACGAGAGTGGTGGTTCACTTGCATATTTTGACTGTTGTTCTTTTAAAAAAGTGGACGTGAGCCAACAAATCAATTTTGTTGTGTTAAACATTAATGTTGATTTCGACATATGATTGTGCCAATTTAAAAGAAAATTTACAGTCACTCCAAATCATACTCATATACTATTTATTACAAGTGCGCTGACAAAAAAAAAAAAAAGTATTACAAATGCGAAGCCATGCTAGTATGTTGGGAAAAAGGGCATGCTAATTTTCTTGTTGCGGGGATGAAAGAGATGGAGAAGCGGTTCGTGGCGGTGGGTAGTGGGCATCAACTTAAATTAGAATCTACTTCTTTTTATATCAGTTAGTCTATATGAAAATATAATTTTCTCATGGACAAAACTGATGATGTAAATTTATTTCTAATTTGTTAACAAATAACGCAATTGAAAAATACGTCCGTCTTATCCAGCATATGAATTTCATCAGCAACCCGCCGAAAAATATAATAAACAGAGACAATTTATAAATAAGTAATAACCACTTCACAGCCGTTTGATTGAATTATTTAACCACATGATGTCACAACTGTGGACCCAACACATATCGGACGGCAATCCGCCGTCAAAAAGGTAGGGTCCATGTCCAACAAGACTCTTTGGTTCTTGTCCGTTGGATCCTTATTCCTTTTGGGCAAAACCGCGTTGACCAACGACCTCTTTTCTTTTTGTCTTAACTTATAAACCTAGACTATCCACCGTATAATCGTACACTATTCCGCACCACATCCTAGCTAAGTACTATACCGGAACAAAAGGGAAACCTGTCAGCATCCGCCCCGCGCGTGCACTTCAACCCCCTCAAAACTGATTCCGTTAACCGCAACACACTTTTATGTAACATAACATAATAAAAAAGGTCATCTTCTCCGACAGTGACCCATATCGCCACGTGGCACTATCATAGCTCTATCCCTTTTCGACAAACCTTTGCCACGTGGCATTATTATGGTCTTTTTCTTGAACTTCCCCCTCTCTTTTTTTCCCCTCCATTGCTTCTCAGTTCCTGTTTTTTTTTATTTTTCACCGCGAAATCGCTGCCACGGCGGCTGGAAGCGGCGGAACGGCGGAGATCTCAGGTAATAGAATATCGGAGCCGTCGAAATGGTGATCGTCGCTGTAATTAAGGAACCGGTCGACCGCGAGTGCGCTAGGGCGAGCCACCATGTTCTCCCAAGCCTCGTCGGCTTCTTCTCCTCGCCGGAGAAAAACATCAGTCGCGTCGACACGGTGCATATTCCACTTCCACTGCTTGTAAAGCCTCTTGATCTTCTGAAATTGCCGACACGCAAGTAAACAGTTGTTCTCCTTGATTTTGTCGATCGCCGTCTCAAGAAGCTTCGCCGTCGTCTCCGCTGGATAATTACGCATCTCCGCTCGGAGAAACTCGTCGAGCTCGGGAACTCCGATTGCACGACGTATTCCAGAGGAGTAATCTGACGACGAGGGATCGAAGATGCGGCGAACCTCGTCGACGAGTCCCATCTCGACCATCTTATCTACTCGGTCCGAGACAAACGAGTGTAAAACCGGTCTGTCGACATCAACCCACAAGAAGCAACAGTTGTACCTTAACCGGAAGTCAACGCAATTATTGACCAAAGCCTCGATGTAAGAATTAGAACCACCGGCTATGATCGGGACACGGTCTCTCTCGACAATTGATTCAACGGCTCTTATTGCTTCCCGCTGAAAATCCTCCGCGGTGAAATCATCGCTAGTGTTTTCGACGGTGCCGAGGAGGTGGTGAGGAACGCCGAGGCTTTCTTCAGGAGTGACTTTGTTGGTGACGATGTCAAGACCTTTGTAGACTTGGATCTTGTCGGAGTTTACGATCTCGGCCGGAAAGCGAGTTGCAAGGTCGATGGCGAGACGAGATTTTCCGGTTCCGGTGGCTCCCATGACGAATACGACCTTGTCTTTTCGCCGGAAAAACGGAACGTCGACCATGTTTAATCCAGCGGATATCCCTTGGAAGTTCAACAATGGTTGAATAACTTGTCTTAGATTCGTCATGCATGGCTTCATTCTTATAAAAATGCCTTAAAAGACTTCCCCCCTGCTGGAGTAGTTATATAATTAATATTTTTAAGACAGATCTACTTAGAAGCATAATAACATGCAATAGATTCGTTTGAAGTCAAAGAGAGAGACACCGTTTCCCGGATAATACTACTAACCTTGAAGTCGCTTGTTTCCCGGAGCACTGTCTCTTCCCTGTCAATCGATATAAACTAAAAAAGATTGTTTTTTTTTTTTCTTTCTGGACTATAACCAACTCTAATTTATTGGGAAATCGAAATAACGTAAGAATGCATTTTATATCTTAAATGAAAATGCGAGGAGAAGGCAAGTATCAAGATTCTAAGCTCAGGTGTGATAGTAACATATGCTCTCAAGTCTCAATGAAACTATCTTGTTGCTCGAAACGAGCATATGTTGTGGAGGAATGATCGGGACTTTGGAATTTATAGCTGCCTGGAGGGGGTGTGAAAGTGACATGCTGTTCTTTTTTATTATAGTATTTTACGGACACTTGTGCCATGACACGTGTCACGTAATGATAGATATATCATCACGTCTTCACTGAGAATCATTAAGTGTGATTGGTTCTGTCACCAATTAGTATAACGCGAAAAACAAAAGTACAGGAACCAAGGAAGTACGGGATTCTAAGCGGTATTCTATCGTCCGATATAAAAAAAAAAATATATATATTCAACAACGAAGGTAAATCTAACTCTTAGTATTAAAAATAAAAAATTCCAGGCAAGTATTAATTTTACCTCTTTCGTTTTGAAACTTTTTTGGCAATAATTGTCCTGTTTTTAATCGGGTGTTATCTCATACTACTTTTTATTGTCATACACTGCTCGATGTGAGCTATAATTTACTGGTTTTCGCCTAACGATGAGCTTCTTGCCGCACCGTTAAATTTTGGTGATTGATCGAATGCAATGGTTATTAATACAATATAGTTGGTGCCAAAGTTCATGAGCTGGTTTAACTGTGCAATTTCTATACTGTATTAATTATATATTTTGTTACGCTTTTCTGTTGTAAGTTGTTACATTCCTAATACATCCGGCGAGATAGAAAACCTATTCATCTTGAACGGAATCTTATGGTTGGATTGAAAATTATCTTTCAGAATACCATATAAAGATGTATAACTTTTCTCCGCAAACTAACTGATAATAGATAGACTCTTCTGCTTTTTATATTAGCTTATATTCCCTTGTTAAAACTATTACTGTTCAAATGTTAGTGATCAATTCAATGGTATGAACGCATCAACTGTTATTCATATTTTGTGAACATGTATAAGAAAGTAATTCAATTCATGTTTGATCGAACCTTATCATAATATAAATATAGAAAACTGATTTCAAAGTTAGTGGAATCAACTAAATTATACTATTGGTGATGCGATTTCTGAGCCGAATAAATTAAGGTCTCAAAGCTTTTTTATTTTTGGCTTTCGGTTTTAGCCTTTTGCTATTTGGCTTATATATTCCCTAATACCAGTTTTGTTTTGTTAATTGCCACTAACTCTACTTAATCAAAATGTTCAAAATATACATTTTATGGGTGTTTACTGTTTAATAAATTTACATGTCTGGGGGAACCAAACTATGTAAAATTTATGATGGGAAATAACATCTGTAGCCTTTCGAATCTAGTATGAATTTTTTTTTTCTATACTGAAAAGGTGATATCGTAATTGAAACAACCTAGAATAATAAGAACGCTATTTTTTTTGGAACCTAGAACTAGAAGAACGTTTTTAAAGTTATTTAATTGAAAGATGTGCTTTCTTAGGAAATTGAATGTCTCTAAAATTAAATCAGATGGTACAAAATTCTAGCAATTGTAATCTAGTTCATATATTTTCTAAACTAAGGGAGGAAACCGAATTAAAACCAAACCGACGATTGTATTGGATATCTAGAAAAGATCACTAACATTCAAAACCTAAAATATTCTCATACATCTATCTTGATAAGAGAAACTAATCATATCAAATTTAGAACTTGCATGTGTGAGAGTCCTTATCATTAGACAAACATAGATTATATGATGAATTCAAGTTAGTGGTTGGACTTAATTTATATTGATTGGACGTTTAGTGAATGGAATAAATTAAGATATCATATTGGTTTAACCTCTAACGATAAAATTGATGATGTATAATGTCGTTCAGTTGTAAAAGAAAGATATTCATCGAATTCAAAAAAATTATAAGTACATGCACGCTTGTTCTATAAACAATATGTCCTAAACTATATATATTGAATTTTCTATGGCCTCGAAGACACCCAAAAGCCTCTCTAAGGTCAGACTTCGAGATTTGTAGGCTAGACCACGTCGAGTTTTTTTTTCTTTTTTTCCGAAGAACTCCCTCACGTGGGTCACCACTATAATTCTATAAAGAATATAAAAAGTAGCAAATAACAAAATTAATAAGTAAAATATAGATGGTTGGTGTGCAAATAGTACAGAAGATTATTTTGAACTAATTGTTTTCGCTGTTAAACTGGATAACAAAGAATGTAATTAACAAAAAATAATATAAGATATCAAGTCAAATTATAATAAACCAGCTGTTACATAGTTTGCAAAAAATAGGAACCTAGTTCTATAATAACGCTACTATTTTTTGTTTTTTGACAAACTCTAACATTTAATATTTTTATATGTGTCCTGATATATACAATATTTTATTTCGTACTATAAAATTATAATTATGCATAGTGTTGAAGCAAATGAATATTGCACAAAGTATTCTAAGATGACATGTATGGTCGAAATAGGGTTGACGCAAGGTTGAAGTGGACTTCTAATGAATTTAAATCGGCTGACCAAAGAAAAAAAAAATCAAACTGACATAATTTGTATAATTCAAACAAAAAGTGGGACTGGTTAGGAAAGGTGATAGTATACTTTAGCTTTTATTACGCAATTATTATATACTATTGTATACTATAGTTAAGAAAATAAATATTGATTTTAGTTATGGTATAATGTCAGAAAACAAAACCAAAATGATGGTGTAGTTGCAAATTAAAGTATTAAACATATAAAATGGGTGTAGTCAACTTACGCTAAAAGAAATGGCTAATGGATTCCTCCATAAAAATAAATATTTAGTTAATTGTATTATTTTATAAATATAAAATTATGTTGCCCATAACTTGTGATCTTTAGGTTATTTTATTTAATTATAATTTATTTTCTGTGCTAAATACTATGGGTCTATATATGTTTAATCGTCCATCATGGCATCATGTAACTAAAAAGTAGTGATCAGGACTCGCGAGGTGACAACAATTTGGGGGATCTATTTACTTTCAACAAAGCTACGAGCAACAGAATATGCTTTCATTGAAAACAAAATTGTTCGATGCCTTACAAACTCACTAATAAAATCGATTGATATTACAAGACGGTAGATCGATATTATGGATTTCAGAGTCAATAAAATATAACTCGTTAAAAGTCAAGAGAATGATCACGAAAAAAAAAAGTTATGATATTCTTTATAAAGTATACAATATATATAAAATATTTGTTACTTTCATACCTCTAACAAAAAAAAAAATTTGTTTATTTTGTTTTGTTTTAATTAAGGATAATTTTAATAAATATACATGGATAAATTAAAAATTAAAACGAAGAAAAAAGTAGAAAGAGATGAAAAAACAATAATAAAAACATAGAAATTTTCTAATTTTCAATTTATTGGTTATCATGAATTCAAATTAACTTTTAACTAATAATTATTTTGTATATCTTTCAAAAATGTCAAATAGATATTTTATTTTTATGGTTGTACCTATATTAAATATTATATATTTAGGTACTACTTACAAAACAAGAATAGAAATTCCCCACGTCTCCATATAATAACTTCTTCATATCAAATGTAGATGTTCTCTGAATCACTATACTATTTCATCTATAGTTCCAAAAAAACGTCAAATAGGCTTCTTATTTATATCTGGATGTCCCTACAACTCCTTCAGATCTAGTGTCATCGTCCTCGGAACCACCGAAGCCACCTCCTCTGTAAACTGATGCTTGATCACCATATTGTTCTTGACCTCCTACAAAAGCATCAGTTATATCCTCAAGACGATGCCGTGAGAAAGAAATCATCCTAAATTCTATAACAGTGGGCCATTATCAGAACCCCTCCAAGGCTCCAAAAAATGGCCTTTCTTTTAATCATCACCATGCACACATAACGGCTGTTTTGCCTGTTGATACCCCCACCTTCGGTAAAATAGTAATAGTTTGGATGGACTCACTAACTTTAGGGTGTGTGTTCCTAAATGAAAAAGTTGAACATTCTGAATAAACATTATATTAACTATAAAGAAAGAGAAATATTGTTTAATGTCATCTTTTAGTTGACAACTCACACGTAAAAAATAAAATAGTTTTGATTTTTTTTTTATCCATATGGTTAGTTCGTCTAATTGCCTATTTATAATAGTTGTTATAGTATTGAAAATGAGTTGCTAGTGTCTATTGTCATATAAGGAACTTTTTTCTCTTTTTAAGAAATAGTCTAAACTTTATTTTTAAAATAAATGCATTTAAAGTTTAAGAAACGAAAATCAATAATATAAAAAGTTAAAATTGCTTAAAAAATCCACAAGATATAAATTATCAATTATAGAAAAACGCCAAACCAAATATAGTTACAAAAGCATTTAAACTTCTTGCATACACATATAAAGTCAATACTAAGAAAATTGAACATTTTTTATATTTGATTAGAAAACGTATTTTTGATTATATATTTTCAATTATTTATTAACAAAAATATTGTATCCAAACAAAAAAAAAACTTATTTATGATATTTAACAAAACCTACCTCAAGATTAAAGATTTTTTTCATAATTCATAAGGTTGAAATCTACTGTCATATTATATTTTTAGTTTAATTTGTTATTTTCAGATTATTTATTTTATTTGTTCAGATTAAATTTAATATTAGTTTATGGGTTAACATATAAATATTTGTTCAACTATTTTAAACAAATATTACGATTAAAATGAATTGAAATAGTTTTTTTTTTCGATAAAAAAAACTAAAAAAAAAAACTATTTCAATTCATTTTAATCGTAATATTTGTTTCACACCAAGTCCCACCAACCATCGTAACTTATTATGTTACACTCCGATTGACCGAACGTACAGTTTATTGACTATTAAAACCTTATACATGTTAATTTAGGTTACCTATTTTCCGAAAGAAAAGGCGTCCGTACACTCGTTAAAAAGAAGCACAGATTTGACATTGATAGCTTTTTATTCTCTCGGAATTTTCTTTTTCTTGTTTCTAAACTTTAGTTTTTCTTCTTTGGTAGGGGCCAATGCCGAGGACTTACCATAACTCATTATTATTGTAGAAAATAAATAAATTTGATTCGGTTCGACAAACTATAAACAAAATTTAGAAAAAGAAGACATTTATTCAAATTATTAAACTAGAGTGCCCTTTTTAAAAAATTAAAAATGTTATCATGGTCCAAAGTGGGAGATAGGGTTTCTCGATATTTTATAACATTATTTGGAACCCATTTGGGCCTATAAAGGCACACGAATAAATACACATACAAGCACACAAATTAATTAATACATAGACTATGAACAGAATGACCAAAATTCTAATTATAAGATATTCCTGAGGAAACTCAATTAGAACTCTTATAACATTCATGAACAAAATAAAATAAAAATCATTAAGAACAAAAATAGATACATGATTAAAAATCGTGGATGGTTTAGCTAGATTGTAACTTTGCTGTTTAAAGACCTGCTTAACTTTATAAAACAATTTTTTTGGGTACATATCTATCAGAACATCTACAGTCTCACATTTTACAGTAAAATTTTCTCCAGTTTCCATTACCCCATTTTTTTAAATCTAAAAAGAATAGGATTTGAGAAAAATTCAAATGTATTTTGAAACTACAGTTTTATTTTGAAGATGCTCTAGTACTATACAGTAAAACCTCTATAAATTAATAATATTGGGACCATGAAAATTTAT